>CM038147.1:119332290-119599649 GCA_021437245.1 Aegilops speltoides | reverse complement strand
TTATGAAGGGTAAATAGCAATTGGCATATCACATTGTGGTGTCATGCCGGTGACGATGATGATCATGGAGCCCCGAAGATGGAGATCAAAAGGAGCAAAATGATATTGGCCATATCATGTCACTTTTTGATTGCATGTGATGTTTATCATGTTTATGCATCTTGTTTACTTAGAATGACGGTAGTAAATAAGATGATCCCTTACAACAATTTCAAGAAGTGTTCTCCCCTAACTGTGCACCGTTGCTAAAGTTTGTCGTTTCGAAGCACCACGTGATGATCGGGTGTGATAGATCCTTACGTTCACATACAACGGGTGTAAGACAGTTTTACACATGCAAAACACTTAGGGTTAACTTGCGAGCCTAGCATGTACAGACATGGCCTCGGAACACGAGACCGAAAGGTCGAGCATGAGTCGTATGGAGGATCGATCAACATGAAGATGTTCACCGATGATGACTAGTCCGTCTCACGTGATGATCGGACACGGCCTAGTTGACTCGGATCATGTAATCACTTAGATGACTAGAGGATGTCTATCTGAGTGGGAGTTCATAAGATGAACTTAATTATCTGAACATAGTCAAAATATCTTTGCAAATTATGTCGTGGCTCGCGCTTTAGTTCCTTTGTTTAGATATGTTCCTAGAGAAAATATAGTTGAAAGTTGTGATGGCGATTATGCGGACGATGAAAGCTTATATCCTTAATGCACCGCTTAGTGTGCTGAACCCCAAGCGTCGTTTGTGGATGTTGCGAACATCGGACATACGTTTTGATAACTACGTGATAGTTTAGTTAAGCGGTTTAGAGTTGAGGCACCAAAGGCGTTTTGAAGCGTCGCGGAACATATGAGATGTTTGAGGGCTGAAATTGAGATTTCAGGCTCGTGCCCACGTCAAGAGGTATGAGACCTCAAGCGATTTTCTTAGCCTGCAAACTAAGGAGAAAAGCTCAATCGTTGAGCTTGTGCTCAGATTGTCTGAGTGCAACAATCACTTGAATCGAGTGGGAGTTGATCTTCGGATGAGATAGTGATGTTTCTCCAAAGTCATTGCCACCAAGCTGCTAGAGCTTCGTGATGAGCTATAACATATCGAGGATAGATATGATGATCCTTGAGGTATTCGCGATGTTTGACACGCGAAAGTAGAAATCAGAAGGAGCATCAATTGTTGATGGTTGGTGAAACCACTAGTTTCAAGAAGGGCAAGGGCAAGAAGGGATACTTCATGAAGCGGCAAATCAGCTGCTGCTCTAGTGAAGAAACCCAAGGTTGAACCCAAACCGAGACTAAGTGCTTACGTAATAAGGGAACAACCACTGGAGCAGAATTACCCTAGATACTTGGTAGATGAGAAGGCTAGCAAGGTCGATAGAAGTTTATTGGATATACATTATGTTAAACTTTACTAGTACTCCTAGTAGCACCAGGGTATTAAGATACGGTTCGGTTGCTAAGTGTTAGTAACTCGAAATAAAAGCTACGGAATAAGCGGAGACTAGCTAAAGGTGAGTGACGATATGTGTTGGAAGTGTTTCCAAGGTTGATGTGATCAAGCATCGCACGCTCCCTCTACCATCGAGATTTGGTGTTTGCGTTGAGCATAGACATGATTGGATTATGTCTATCATGTCTGATTATTCATTTAAGGAGAATAATGGTTACTCTATTTATTTGAATAATACCTTCAATGGTCTTGCACCTAAAGGAATGGTTTATTGAATCTCGATCGTAGTGATACACATTTTCATGCCAAAAGATATAAGATAGTAATGATAGTACCACTTACTTGTGGCTTTGCCATGTAAGTCATATTGGTGTAAAAGCATGAAGAAGCTCCATGTTGATGGATCTTTGGACTCACTCATTTTGAAAAGTTTGAGACATGCGAACCATGTCTATTGGTGTATACGCATGAAGAAACTCCATGCAGATGGATCGTTTGGACTCACTTGATTTTGAATCACTTGAGATATGCAAATCATACCACATGGGCAAGATGTCTAAAAGCCTCGTTTTTCGTAAAATGGAACAAGATAGCAACTTGTTGGAAGTAACACATTTTGATGTGTGCAGTCCAATGAGTCTTTGAGGCATCTGATGAATATCGTTATGTTCTTACTTCACGGATGATTGAGTAGATGTAGAGTATATTTACTTGATGAAACACAAGTCTGAATTATTGAATGGTTCAAGTAATTTGAGTGAAGTTGAAGATCATCGTGACAAGAGGATGAAATGTCTATGATATGATCATAGAGATGAGTATCTGAGTTCTGAGCTTTGCACGCAATTAAGACATTGTGGAAATTGTTTCACAATTAATACCGCCTGGAACACCATAGTTTGATGGTGTGTCCGAACATCATGGTTGCACCCTATTGGATATGGTGCGTACCATGATGTCTCTTATCGAATTACCACTATCATTTATGGGTTAGGCATTAGAGACAACCACATTCACTTTAAATAGGGCACCACGTAATTCCGTTGAGATGACACCGTATGAACTATGGTTTAGAGAAACCTAAGATGTCATTTCTTAAAGGTTTGGGGTTGCGACGCTTATGTGAAAAAGTTTCAGGTTGATAAGCTCGAACCCAAAGCGGATAAAATGCATCTTCATAGGACACCCAAAACAGTTGGGTATACCTCCTAATTTAGATTCGAAAGCAATAGGGATTGTTTCTTGAATCGGGTCCTTTCTCGAGGAAAAGTTTGTCTCGAAAAGTTGAGTGGGAGGATGGTGGAGACTTGATATGGTTATTGAACCGTCACTACAACTAGTGTGTAGCAGGGCACAGGAAGTTGTTCCTGTGGCACCTACACCAATTGAAGTAGAAGCTAATGATAGTGATCATGAAACTTCGGATCAAGTCACTATCGTACCTCGTAGGGTGACAAGGATGCGTACTACTTCAGAGTGGTACAGTAATCTTGTCTTGAAGGTCATGTTGCTAGACAACAATGAACCTACGAGCTATGGAGAAGCAATGGTGGGCCCAAATTCCGACAAATGGTTAGAAGCCATGAAATCCGAGATAGGATCCATGTATCAGAACAAAGCATGGACTTTGGTGGACTTGCCCGATGATCGGCAAGCCATTGAGATAAATGGATCTTTAAGAAGAAGACGGGCGTGGACGGTGATGTCACCGTCTATGAAGCTCGACTTGTGGCGAAGAGTTTTTCACAAGTTCAAGGAGTTGACTACAATGAGATTTTCTCATCCGTAGCGATGCTTAAGTCCGTCGGAATCATGTTAGCATTAGCTGCATTTATGAAATCTGGCAGATGGATGTCAAAACGAGTTTCCTTACCAGTCTTCGTAAGGAAAGGTTGTATGTGATACAATCCGAAAGTTTTTGTCGATCCTAAGGATGCTAAAGGTATGCTGGCTCAATGATCCTTCTAAGGACCTGGAGTAAGCATCTCGGAGTTGGAATGTATGTTTTGATGAGATGATCAAAGATTTTGGGTTTATACAAAGTTTATGAGAAACTTGTATTTCCAAAGAAGTGAGTGGGAGCACTATAGAATTTTCGATGAGTATGTGTTATTGACATATTGTTGATCAGAAATGATGTAGAATTTCTGGAAAGCATATAGGGTTATTTGAAAAGTGTTTTTCAATGGAAAACCTGGTTTAGGATACTTGAACAATAAGCATCAAGATCTATAAGATAGATCAAAATGCTTAATAGTACTTTCAAATGAGCACGTACCTTGACATGATCTTGAAGTAGTTCAAGATGGATCTGTCAAAGAAGGAGTTCTTGCCTGAGATGTAAGGTATGAATTTAACACTTAAAAGCTCGACCACGGTAGAATAGAGAGAAAGGACGAAGGTCGTCCCCTATGCTTTAGATGTAGGCTCTACAGTATGCTATGCTGTGTACCGCACCGGAAGTGTGCCTTGCCATGAGTCAGTCAAGGGGTACAAGAATGATCCAGGAATGGATCATTGGATAGCGGTCAAAAATTGTCCTTGGAGTAAATAAGGACATGTTTCTCAATTATGGAGGTGATAAAGAGTTCAGCGTAAAGGGTTACGTCGATGCAAGCTTTAACACCTATCCGAGTGACTCTGAGTAGCAAACCGGATACGTATAGTGGAGCGACCATTTGGAATAGCTCCAAGTGGAGCGTGGAAGCAGCATTTACAATATGAACTAGATATTTGTGAAGTACATACGAATCTGAATGTTGCAGACCCGTTGACTAAAACCTCTCTCACAAGCAAAACATGATCAAACACCAGAAATCATTGAGTCTTAATCACATGATGATGTGAACTAGTTTAATGACACTAGTAAACTCTTTGGATGTTGGTCACATGGCGATCTGACCTGTGAGTGTTAATCACATGGCGATGTGAACTAGATTATTGACTCTAGTGCAAGTGGGAGACTGTTGGAAATATGCCCTAGAGGCAATAATAAATTAGTTATTATTATATTTCCTTGTTCATGATAATCGTTTATTATCCATGCTATAATTGTGTTGATAGGAAACTCAGATACATGTGTGGATACATAGACAACACCATGTCCCTAGTAAGCCTCTAATTGACTAGCTCGTTGATCAATAGATGGTTACGGTTTCCTGACCATGTACATTGGATGTCGTTGATAACAGGATCACATCATTAGGAGAATGATGTGATGGACAAGACCCAATCCTAAGCCTAGCACAAAGATCGTGTAGTTCGTATGCTAAAGCTTTTCTAATGTCAAGTGTCATTTCCTTAGACCATGAGATTGTGCAACTCCTGAATATCGTAGGAATGCTTTGGGTGTACCAAAGCGTCACTGGCGTATGGCGGGTGGCTATAAAGGTGCACTACAGGTATCTCCGAAAGTATTTGTTGGGTTGGCACGAATCGAGGCAGGATTTGTCACTCCGTGTAAGCGGAGAGGTATCTCTGGGCCCACTCGGTAGGACATCATCATAATGTGCACAATGTGACCAAGGGGTTGATCACGGGATGATGTGTTACGGAGCGAGTAAAGACACTTGTCGATGCGAGATTGAACAAGGTATCGGTATACCGACGATCGAATCTCGGGCAAGTACAATACCGTTAGACAAAGGGAATTGTATACGGGATTGATTGAGTCCTTGACATCGTGGTTCATCCGATGAGATCATCGTGGAACATGTAGGAGCCAACATGGGTATCGAGATCCGTTGTTGGTTATTGACGGGAACGCGTCTCGGTCATGTCTACATGTCTCCGAACCGTAGGGTCTACACATAAGGTTCGATGGCGCTAGGGTTATAAAGGAAGTTTGTATGTGGTTACGGAATGTTGTTGGAGTCCGGATGAGATCCGGACGTCACGAGGAGTTCGGAATGGTCCGTAGGTAAAGATTTATATATGGGAAGTCCTATTTTGGTACGAAGCTGTTTGGGATTTTTCGGTATTGTGCGGGAAGGTTCTAGAAGGTTCGGAGTGGGGCCCACCTGCATGGGGGACCCACATGAATGTGAGTAGTGGGGTCAAGGCCCCACACCCCTGGTCAAGGCGCACCAATATCCTCCCTTAGAAGGAATAAGATCATATCCCGAAGGGATAAGATCAAGATCCCTAAAAAAGGGGGATAACAATCGGTGGGGAAGGAAATGATGGGATTTCTTTCCTCCCACCTTTGCCAACGCCCCAATGGACTTGGAGGGCAAGAAACCAGCCCCCTCCACCCCTATATATAGTGGGTAGGCGCATGGGAGCTACACGCTTCCCCTGGTGCAGCCCTCCCCCTCTCCCAAGTACTCCTCCTCTCCCGCGGTGCTTGGCGAAGCCCTGCAGGATTGCCACGCTCCTCCATCACCACCACGCCGTCGTGCTGCTGCTGGAAGGAGTCTTCCCCAACCTCTCCCTCTCACCTTGCTGGATCAAGGCATGGGAGATGTCACCGGGCTGTACGTGTGTTGAACGCGGAGGTGTCGTCCGTTCGGCACTAGGATCTCCGGTGATTTGGATCACGACGAGTACGACTCCTTCAACCCTGTTCTCTTGAACGCTTCCGCTTAGCAATCTACAAGGGTATGTAGATGCACTCTCCTTCCCCTCTTTGCTAGTTTCTCCATAGATAGATCTTGGTGACACGTAGGAAAATTTTGAATTTCTGCTACGTTCCCCAACACTTCCTCCTCTAGTCGGGGGAGCAACTTGCGTTTTGGGTAGCTTTTGGAGGGGCGTTCGAGTTCATGCTCTTCGGCCGCGAGGACCTCGGTCCATCTGTCGGCCAGCAGGTCTTGATCAGCTCGAAGTTGTTGCTGCTTTTTCTTTAGGCTGTTCGCCGTGGCCATTAGCATGCGTTTAAAACGCTCTTGTTTGACGGGATCCTCGGGCACGACGAATTCGTCGTCGTTGAGGCTTGCCTCATCTCCGGAGGGAGGCATGTAATTGCCATCCTCTATCTCCTCGTCTGCCGCTCTCTCTTGAGGGCTTGCTTCTTCGTTCTCCTGTGCTGAATCTGGCTGGAGGGGGTTGTCTTTGGCACTCTCTGGGGAGTTATTATCTCCGGTGCCGGAATCTCCATTCTTGCTGTGGCAGGATCTAGAGCGGCGCCGCTGTCGTCGGCGCTTGGGCTGTTTCTTAGAGGAATCTGCCTCCGCTGCTTCTTCGCCGTCCCCATCCTTTGGGGTGTCCACCATGTATATGTCGTATGACGAGGTGGTCTTCCAGTGCCCCGTAGGCGCTGGGTTCTTGATCGTCTCCGGCATCGTCGTCCATACCGTCGATGTCTTGGTCGTAGTCTAACATGTCGGTTAAATAAATCGGTGATGGCTACAAAGTGGGTGGTGGGTGGGCTTTGAATTTCTTCGTCGTTCGCATCCCAACCATCGACCGCAATCCGCCAGGCTCTCGATAACGAGAGATACTTTAGCGAATTGAGAATGTCGCCAAGGGTGAGTCTTGAAAGATGTCCGCAGCGGTGAACTCCATGATCGGCGCCCAATCGGATTCGATTGGCGGCGCAGGAGGTTGAGTCCGTAAGGAGTCCGGCACCTCGAGTCACGAGCTTTGCAAGGACAAGGTCGATATTCGGCTCCATCGCCGTAGAAGTTGCAGCCCGAGGCGGTGTCCAGCCACTGTCCTCGATCTCGCGATCGGCTCGAACTGTGGGTCGAGCGGACTCGTGTGCGGCCTCAGTCTTGTCCAGCGGCAGAGCTAAGTCATGCCCATCGTGACAGTGTGGCACGCTCGGCTGTGGCTCGAATCCATCGAAGATCAAGTCCCCGCGGATGTCAGCCGTGAAGTTTAGGCTTCCAAATCTGACCTGATGGCCATGGGCGTAGCTTTCGATCTGCTCCAGATGGCCAAGCGAATTAGCCCGCAGTGCAAAGCCGCCGAACACGAAGATCTGTCCGGGGAGAAAAGTCTCACCCTGGACTGCATTGTTGTTGATTGAAGAAGCCATCAAGCCTATCGGTGATGACACAGAGGAACTCTCAATAAAAGCACCAATGTCGGTGTCAAAACCGGCGGCTCTCGGGTAGGGGTTCCCGACTGTGCGTCTAGGCGGATGGTAACAGGAGACAAGGGACACGATGTTTTTACCTAGGTTCAGGCCCTCTCGATGGAGGTAAAACCCTACTCCTGCTTGATTGATATTGATGATATGGGCAGTACAAGAGTGGATCTACCACGAGATCAAGGAGGCTAAACCCTAGAAGCTAGCCTATGGTATGATTGTTGTAATGGTTGTTAGTCCCACGGACTAAAACCCTCCGGTTTATATAGACACGGAGAGGGCTAGGGTTACAGTCGGTTACAATGGTAGGAGATCTACATATCCGTATCGCCAAGCTTGCCTTCCACGCCAAGAAAGTCCCATCCGGACACGGGACGAAGTCTTCAATCTTGTATCTTCATAGTCTTGGAGTCCAGCCGATGATGATAGTCCGGCTATCCGGACACCCCTAGTCGAGACTCCTCGATCGCCCTCATTTCGCAGCCGCACGGGCGTCGAGGCGCTGGTTCAGCGGGCCATTGCCGCCTCCTTGCACCCACCCAACGGGCGCGGTGCTCGTCGCCTCGGCGTCTGGGATGGCCGAGCTGGCGGCGCTGGTCTCCAAGGGGTGTGGCGCCGAAATCGCCTTCTCAAGACGGTGGCGCGCTGGCGAGGTGACTTGAAGGAGCAGCTTCGCCACGGCCTTGTCTTCAGTCGGCGGCACCGGCGGGCCCGCCGGCTGCTTACCACACGCGCTCCCAGACGGCGGCGGAGACGGCGGTGGCGGCACGGCCATGTCTGACGTAGAGGCCTCGCCGCCGTCCTTCTCCATGATGGGGTTCTCCCCGCCGGCTTCTCCAGTCTGCCCCGTGAACTCCGGGGCGGCAGTGCGGAGTTCAGCGGGATGACGAGCAACGCCGATTGGCGGTGCGTGGTCTCCTCAGCCCGCTGTCTTGCTGTGATGGCGGCTTCGGCCTCCTCCAGTTTTTTCTGGGCGGAGGCCGCCGCCTTCTCGGCCTCCGCCTTCTACAGACGGTCGGCCTCCTCCTCGTCGCGCTTCTCCTGCGCGTTTCGCTTCGTCGCCTCCCGGAGGTCGGCGGCGGGGTCAATCCGCCGAGTATTGGCGGACGTCTCGGCCGACCCCATGACGGAGGGCACGGCGACCCTCTCAAGGGAAAGAGGGGCCCTGAGGCGGAGAAGGCATGTAAGAAATTATAACAAGAATCGACAGAAGAAAGCAAGTCAAGCGGAGCACTTACGCGAGAGGCAGTGGCGGCCTTTTACTTCCTTGCGGAAGCGGTTGGCCTTCGCGACCGCCTCTTCCCGCTTGGTCGCGGCGGCCGCCCCTTTGAACTTCTTCGGCCGGCCGCCGAGCGAACTCGGCCCGGCCCGTCGCTTCTTCGCGCCGACTTGGCCGGCCAAGCCGGCGGAGGAGCTCGCGCCCGGCTGGCCAACCTTCAGTTGGTGGCGCGGGGCGACTTCCCCTTCGGCGCCGTCATCAGGCCAGTCGGCAAAGGTGGCCGAGGGCCTGAAGCCGTCTCCCGCTCCTCCTCCTCCGCCTTCGGCGTCGGCCTCCATCGCCGCCGCCCCCAAGTCGGGGCCGTCGATGCCGCTCTCTGGTCGGTCGGGGACGAACTCACGGGGCGGCCCCGAGGCGCCGGCTGCAGGCTGAATGAGGGGGTTCTGACTCGAAGAAACCAAGAAGATCAGAAGTCGGATTCGGCTGCAAAAGAAAACAGAGGAACAAAATATACGACTTACCACAGGCGGGGGGTTGGCACGCGATTACGGCTCCTTGCCGAACTGCCAATCCGCCGCGAGCTCGCAGTTCGCGATGTGGTTCACCATGTTCGCCACCTCCACGTGGGGCATGTCCCTGGTGCACATCCGACTCGGGTCCCGGTGGTCGCTCATCTGATTGATCAGATGAGGTCGGCCTTGGAGAGGGAGGACTCGACGCGCCACGAAGGCGGCCAGCAAGTCGGCCCCGACCAAGCCCTTCGACTGCGTTAGGACTCGGAGTCGCGCGACGGCGGCGGCACCAGCGGGAGTCAGCGTCTTGACTAGGTGGGACCAGCTGGGAAGCCTTCCAGCTGGCGCGCCGGCTTCGTAGGGCGGCAGATTGACCCGATGCATATACAGGCGGCGTTCTTCCGTAAGTAAGATCACTGCCACATCTTCACCGACTTAATCAGCGGGATGGAGGGGAATGGATTGTCGGCTGTCGAGCTTCGCGTCGCGATGAAGGCGCCGCACTAAGCTGGCACGCCGGCGACGTGCGTGCCGAGCTTGGATTGGAAGAATTCTCCCCACAGCTTGATGGTGGGGAGAATGCCGAAACCCTCGCGCAGGGTGGCGAAGGCGGCCAGCAGCACCATCGTGTTGGAGTAAGGTGGTGCGGTGGAGCCGATTGAACTCAAGAAGGGCGGAAGAAACCGCTCGCCCGGCAGCCCTGAGCGCGCGCATGAGGTGCAAGCGGAAAATGACCCTTCGCCCTCCTCCGCGCCGGCCTTATCTCCTCGCCGGCCGCAGCGAGCTCGCACCAGAGTTGCGCCGGGAGCCGACGCTTCTTTCGGAGGAGCTCAATGAGGTCGCCGTCCACCTCGGAGCCGTCCCACACGCCGGAACACACGGCAGGAGCCGCGGCGGCAGAGGAAGAGCTCATCGCTGCGGGCGCGGCGTGGTTTGGTGCGGTGACGGCAAGAGGAAGAAGGAGCAAGAGTAGGCGGGGGAGCAGGGAAGATGGGCGCGCGTGCTTCGCCGCTCCTCTGCCCCCGCCTACTTATAGCCTCGTGGGCTGAGAAGCCGATGGGGCGGGCGTGGGATTAACTGCGCGCAGGACCCCACGCCCCCACGATTTACCCCATGAAGTTACTGCATGCAGTAATGACGTGGGAACCCCAACCGTCCGCTCGGCCGCAACGGATCTGTTCGCGTGCCGAGGCGCGGTAGTGGCGGGCCCCGCCTGACGGCCTGTCTTGTCGTGCACGTGGGTGGGCAAACTGACCCTGCCGTGTGGCGCCGCGCGACGGGTCCGCGGCGGGCGACCGCGGGAAGCGTATCAGGCACGCCGCCTGGTTCCCGCCGCAACTTTAAAAACTCCTTAAGGGGCAAGACAGCCCTCTACAGGTCCGACTCCAGATAATCGGCCTGAAGGAAGACGGCAAGCAAGGCCCAGATTCCACCACCAAAAGAATGAAACTGTTGAGGCCCCACGACGTATCACCCTTGGAGCCTCACCAGCTTCGGGGACTACTGTCGGAGTAATGGGCCACGGGTAGGCTAACCCGAGTCCTAGAACCTTTCAAGACATCGGGGCAGGCTGCGCCCCTCGAGTCCAGAGGCGACTCCAAGATAAGCCGAGTCCCAGAGGCGACTCCAAGATAAGCCGAGTCCCACAGGCGACTCCAAGATAAGCCGACTCCTGGCCGGCGACTTCGAAGAGGCGGCTATAGGAGTCGGCCCGCAACTCAACCACCCGTTCTTGAGGCGGGCATGGCCACGGTCGCCGCATCGAGCGGAGATCTCCATCCGGCGCGGCACTGTTGCCATGCCGGCCCTGACATCAGCCCTTGGGGCGGAGCCCTGTGCCCACGACGGCATGTCTGTATGACCCAGAGACGGCGGGTCCCGTCAGCCAGTGGGGGTACAGAAGGCGGGAAGAGCGCCCCAAGACGGACCCGGTGGGAGTCGGCCCCCCGGAGTCGGCTGGCCCCTCCCACGGGTCCCACATGCCATTAACCAGACACGACGGGTAATGGCAACAGTGGTCGCCCGTCAGGCGGCGGCACTATTGCCATGACCCCATGACCAAGCCCACGTCATTAGAAGCACGGCCACAGTGATCTGCGGCCAGCAAGACCCGCCCGCGGAGGACAAGGGCTGACGCTCCCGTACCAGGCCAGTCGGCGGGCCCCAGTAGTCGGCGGAGAAGACGGCGGCCTGAGAGACAGACGGCTGGGACCCACACCCAGTCGGTTTTACCATTGTACCACTGGGGGGTAGGCCTATATAAACCCCCAGGGCACCCATGCAAAGGGTTCGAATCCATTAGCACTAGACCAGATCATATAGGAAGGAGAGAGCTAGCCTTGCCTTCTCCTACCTCCAGAAACAGCTCAAGGAGCAACCTTGTACTCACTTTGCCTTAGTGATCATGCGGAGACCCGTGAAGCAGCGAGAGGGGTGTTATCTCCACGGAGATCCCCGAAGCTGGGTAAGATCCGCCAGCGTGCATGTCTTCGCCTCATCCCGTTTCCAGGCACCGGCGACGTTCTACTCGCCCCCACCATGATAAGCCATCCTTTGGCATATGTCGCACCCAACCCCCGACAGTGGATGTACAAATCACATGACTGGTGACAAGAATCTATTGATGGATGCACCTTTATCACCATCACATCTGAAGCATATCATCTTCGGTGACAAAGGCAAAAGTCAGGTATTGGTTCTAGGTAAGGTTGCGATCTCAAAGGATCGACACATGGACAAAGTCATGCTTGTTGAGTCCTTAGGATACAACATCATGTCTGTCTCAATGCTTTGTGATCTTGATATGGTTGTTGTCTTTGGCAAATATCGTTGTGTTGTGATCATGGAAGATGACAATTCCAAAGTCTTCGAAGGCTTTAGGAGAGGAGACTTGTACATTGTTGATTTCTCTACAGGACCACAACCGGCTTTATGTCTACTTGCAAAAGCTTCGGAAGGCTGGCTATGGCATCGATGACTTGGTCATGCTGGCATGAGGAATTTGCACACGCTTGCGAAGAAAAAGCATGTCATTGGCATTGAGAATGTCAAATTCCTCAAGGATCACTTATGCGGAGCCTGTGAAGCTGGAAAGATGACCAAGGGCAAGCATCCAGCGAAGACTATTATGACTACCACTCGACCATTTGAATTGCTTCACATGGATCTCTTCGGTCCTAATCATTATTCTACTGTTACAAATGATGCATCTCTATATGGCTTTGTTATTGTTGATGATTATTCTCATTACACATGGGTGCACATTGTCACTTACAAACATGAGGTGCAGGAAGTCTTCAAACGATTTTCCTCGAGGGCTTCAACCAACTTTGGTGTGAAGATCAAGCACATTAGAAGTGAGAATGGGACTGAGTTCAAGAATTCCGGTCTTGATGACTATCTTGACGAACTTGGTATTACTCATGAGTTATCTGCTCCTTATACTCCTCAGCAGAATGGTGTCGTGGAGCGCAAGAACAGAACTCTTGTTGAGTTGTCTCGCACTATGCTTGATGAATACAAGACACCTCGTCGGTTCTGGATTGAGGCTATTGATACTGCGTGCCACATCATCAATAGAGTATATCTTCACAAATTCTTCAAGAAGACCGCCTATGAACTACTCACTGACAAGAAACCCAATGTGAGTTACTTCAAAGTCTTCGGTGCTAAATGTTGGATTAGACCTCATCACAATTCTAAATTTGCACCGAAAGCAGATGAGGGTTTTATGCTTGGTTACGGAAAGGACTCGCACACCTACAAAGTCTTCAACAACGTTCTTCACAAGGTTGTTGAAACTGTAATGTGCGGTTCGATGAAACTAATGGCTCGCAAAGAGAGCACCTACCTTCTGTGATAGATGAACTAGCGCGTGAGGATTCTATCAAGTTCAAAGCTACTGAGGATGTCATTCCCACCAAGGAATCTGCTGAAGAATTCATTCGAGAACGTGATGAACGTCGAGCTGGCTCACCTGAAGAAAATGGTGCTGAGGAAAATGCTCCTGAAGAAAATGCAGATCAAATTCCTCGAAGACAACCCGCTCATCCTCGCATTGCAAATGAAGTGCAAATTGAGAAGATCATCGATGACATTGAAGCACCAGGTCCTCTCACACGCTCAAAAGCTTCACATTGGTCTAACTTTTGTGGGCACTTTGCTTTTGTCTCTATCATAGAGCCCACTAAGGTAGATGAAGCATTTCTGGAGCCTGAGCGGATTCAAGCTAAGCAAGAAGAATTACATCAGTTCGAGCTCAACAACGTCTGGGAACTGGTCAAACGTCCAGATCCTCGGAAGCACAACATTATTGGCCCAAAGTGGATCTGCCGCAACAAGCAAGATGAAAATGGCCTTGTGGTGAGGAATAAGGCACGACTTGTAGCTCAAGGCTACACACAGGTTGAAGGAATTGATTTCGATGAAACTTTTGCACCTGTTGCTAGACTTGAGGCTATTCGCATATTACTTGCTTATGCTAACCATCATAATATCACCTTATATCAAATGGATGTGAAAAGTGCATTCCTCAATGGTAAGCTTTAGGAAGAAGTATATGTTGCTCAACCCCCAGGTTTTGAAGATCCAAAGAATCCTGACAAAGTCTTCAGACTCAACAAGGCCCTGTATGGCCTCAAGAAAGCCCCTCGGGCGTGGTATGATACTTTGAAGGAATTCTTCATGAAGAAAGGCTTCAAACCCGGTTCACTCGACACAACTCTTTTCACTAAGTCTTATGATGATGAATTGTTTGTGTGCCAAATATATGTTGATGATATCATTTTTGGCTGTACTGACCAACGATGCAGTGATGAATTTGCCTATATGATGAGTGAAGAATATCAAATGTCTATGATGGGAGAATTGAAAATTTTTTTAGGTCTTCAAATTCGTCGACAGCGCAATGAGATATTAATATCTTAGGAGAAATACCTCAAGGACGTATTGAGGAAATTTGGCATGCAAGATTGCAAAGGGGTCAAAATTCCAATGCCCACAAATGGCCATCTATGAACTGATGAAAATGGTAAAGACTTCGATCAAAAGGTATACCGCTCCATGATTGGCTCTTTATTGTACCTATGTGCATCTAGGGCGGATATTATGCTTAGTGTTTGCATGTGTGCCCGATTTCAAGCTACACCAAAGGAATCACACCATAAGGCTGTGAAGCATATTCTTCAAATGTTCTCTGAAATGGACACACATCCTAACACTTATGCTGACTTGATGACTTAGATGCGCAACACACGAAGTAACGTTTTTATTCAATCAATGAAGACTAACCCTCTAAGTGTGAAGAAATTAATGAAGAAATTGATTCTCAGAGCCCTACGACAATTGTACGCGGTGTCTGAAATCAGCTTTCTTATACGGTGGGTTACGCCACCAACCAAAGTTGAAAATCTTCAATTTAAGTTTTTCTTCGTTTTTGAAATTCCTCGGTTTTTCAAATTCTTCAACTTTGCATTGTCTTCACTCTTTCTGGTGTTGTTCTTCATTTGAATATATATGAGTTTTATGTCCTCTACAGCATTCACTTATTGCTAATTCTTCAAGTTGATTTCTTCTGCTAAGTGAATGTGATCAGGCCCTTCCCCCTCTATGCTAAACTCAACCCAGTCTATTCACAAATTCTTCATGTGCGTTCTAATTGAAACTCGTTCAAAATCTTCACTGTGTCCTTGACAGCTGAAGAAATTGCGAACGGAAATTTTAACTTATCTTATCTGAATTTTCGGTTTTACCGCCCAAACCATTCCGCATCCCACGACAATACTTATCTATTCACCCACGATCCTACACGATCACCACCTCTCGGTACGTGGGTGACACATGTCAAGCGAATGAGAAGGGCCAGGGGCATGTTCGTCCAATTTCTTCGGGCGTATAGTTTTTCACTCCCACTATAAATACCCCTGCCTCTTCCTCACTTTGTTTTACTCCGCTCGCTCTCACTCCCGCTCGAGCTCCCCAAACCCTAGCGCCGCCGCTACTTCATCGTCGCCGGTGAGGAAGAGCTTCACTGCCTCGACCTCGTCGCCGTCGTACTCGCGCCGGTTGCGGATTTCTTCACTCCGCCGCCGCCATAGCCGTCTTCCTCTGCCGAGTTAGGGTGTGGAAGATCTGAACTGATGAACTTCACATCTACACTTCCCAGTTCGTTGTGTTCTTCAACTCGGGTAATTAAAAGTTACTTTTACTACTCTCTTTGATTCTTATGTTTTCTTGAAAATCTTCAAAGGTGTTTATTCTTCAAATCTTCACACACATGAACACCTCACATGTCATCTGCTCTTGATTCGTTTCTCTAAGCAATGATTTTCTTCAAGATTCCTCAGTTGTGTGGATTTTCAATCTATACAGCTCTGGAACCTAAGACAAAGAATGCTTAGTGTCGTGGAATTGTCACGGCAGATGTCCTTAGCGTGAGGACTTAGTCGCGGGGCCAACGGATCTATGTGGTAGCTTGAGAGGGGTTGAGCGGAATCGAGAGACGCAACACGCAAGACAAAGATTTTGACAGCTTCAGGCCCCGGGAAACATCATCCAGTAATAACCCTACATGCTGTTTGTGGCTAGGTCTCATTATGATCATGAGGGAGTCGTCGTAAACCGGCTCTCCTCTAGTTGTGTCTAGCCCTAGAGATTGTTTCTTCTCGCTTGTCCCTCTTTGGGGAGCCCTGCCCCTCCTTATATATGTTGAAGGGGCGGGTTACATGACTAGTCCTAGTAGGATTAGGATTACTCTATTACAAGTGGAGTCCTAGTCTTGCTTCCTTTGTAGAAAAATATTCCTTGTGCTTTCCTCGTAAACCAGCCCACCATAGCGTGATCCGGCCTTCCATAAACCGCCCATTGGGCCACTGGGTCTTGCCGCTCCTCTGACCCGCCTGCCGGATTACCAATGAATCTTAAACCGCCATGTCCAAGTGGGTCGCCGGTGAATCACCAAACTCTAGCCGGGTCATACATCCGGCGGTTTACGCCGCGGGGTATATCCCCGACATTAGCCCCCAGTTTAATTTGGATTTATCCATGTTAAAATGATCCGCAACATAAACACAAGAACAAATTTATCGGGTTGTGCTCCGGGTTTAAATATTCTTATAAACCGGCACTTGATCATCCTTAATTCCTTGTCATTTCTTCCTTCTGAAAAATCCGAGTCAATGTACCAGCTTCATAATCAATTTGCTTGTAGAAAATATTTTGTAAATAAAGAATCCACTTGAATCGGCCTTGAATGCTCTGACTTGACAAAAATATTGGTCTTCAAATATTCATCTATTATTCAGCCGGCTTGAAAATGTAGAACTTGTCGGTTTATGATTACCACCATTGTTAGGTTATAAAAACTGATACTTCCAGGTCATGATTGTTGCCAACGCCGGTTCATGATTGTTACTAATGCCGGTTCATGATTACTGCCAACGCCGGTTCATAATTATTGATGACGCTGTAGCCCCCAAGTCTTGAGCAGAACAAAGTGATGCCAAGGGCCGGCTCATTACGATGTGATGAGTCGGGTCTTCAATAAGGTGAGCAAACAATGACTTTGCATTAGCCCCCAAGTGTCATGGTGCATGCTTGCAGCAACATGAGACTTGCATATTTGATGTAATCTCAATTTGTATAATGTAGCCCCCAAGTGCCGGGTTGTAAGCCTGCAGAGACTCGGGACTATTCCTTCAATTGTAGAATAAAACATATCCATTGATAATATGATATCCATTGCGCTAAAGCGACTTTGAAACCCTTAATCATAATACTGGTTATTAATAACCATAATAAAAATCCAGCCATGTTGGCTATTCAAGATAATATAATCCGGTATGAAAACCTTATTCATTCAATATCATAATGAAAATTCAGCCAACTTTGGCTATTCGAATAATATAACCCAATGATTTATAAGCGCATGATTCTGTTGGGGAACGTAGCAGAAATTCAAAAAATTTCCTACGTGTCACCAAGATCTATCTATGGAGAGACCAGCAACGAGTAGAAGGAGAGTGCATCTACATACCCTTGTAGATCGCTAAGCGGAAGCGTTCAAGTGAACGGGGTTGATGGAGTCGTACTCGTCGTGATTCAAATCACCGATGATCAAGTGCGAGCAGACGGCACCTCGCGTTCAACACACGTACAGCCGGTGATGTCTCCCCGCCTTGATCCAGCAAGGAGAGAGGAGAGGTTGAGGAAGACTCCTCCAGCAGCAGCACAACGGCGTGGTGGTGATGGAGGAGTGTGGCAATCCAGCAGGCCGGTAAGCACCACGGGAGAGGAGGAGTACTTGGAGAGAGGAGAGGGCTGCAACCAAAGGCGGAGACCGAATCACGTGTATTCTGTGTCTTCTCGGGCAGCCCTATGCCTCACTATTTATAGGGGAGAGGGGCTGCGCCCCTTTAGGGTTTCCACCCCAGGGGTGCGGCCAGCCTCCAGATGGCATCTGGGGTGGCGGCGAGGAGGGAAGGAGAGGGAGGCGCAGGAGCATGGGCCTTAGGGCCCATCTGCCCTAGGGTTTGCCCCTCCCACCTCCCTGCGCTTGGGCCCCTTGTGGGGCGCACCAGCCCACCAGGGCTGGTTCCTCCCACACATGGCCCACGAGCCCTCTGGGGTAGGTGGCCCCACTTGGTGGACCCGGGACCCTCCGGTGGTCCCGTGCGCTCCGATAAAACCGAAACTTTTCCGGTGACCAAAACAGGACTTCCCATATATAAATCTTTACCTCCGGACCATTAGGAACTCCTCGTGACGTCTGGATCTCACGGGACTCGAACAACATTCGGTAACCACATACAAGCTTCCTACATAACCCTAAGCGTCATCGAACCTTAAGTGTGTAGACCCTACGGGTTCGGGAGACATGTAGACATGACCGAGACGTTCTCCGGTCAATAACCAACAGCGGAATCTGGATACCCATGTTGGCTCCCACATGTTCCACGATGATCTCATCGGATGAACCACGATGTCAAGGACTCGGTCGATCCGTATACAATTCCCTTTATCTAGCGGTATTTTACTTGCCCGAGATTCGATCGTCGGTATACCGATACCTTGTTCAATCTCGTTACGGCAAGTCTCTTTACTCGTTCGCAACACATCATCCGTGATCAACCCCTTAATCACATTGTGCACATTATGATGATGTCCTACCGAGTGGGCCCAGAGATACCTCTCCGTTTGCGGAGTGACAAATCCGATCTCGATCCGTGTCAACCCAGCAGACACTTTCGGAGATACCAGTAGTGCACCTTTATAGTCACCCGATTACGTTGTGACGTTTGATACACCAAAGCACTCCTACGGTATCCGGAGTTACGATCTCATGGTCTAAGGAAGAGATACTTGACATTGGAAAAGCTCTAGCAAGCGAACTACGATCTTTGTGCTATGCTTAGGATTGGGTCTTGTCCATCACATCATTCTCCTAATGATGTGATCCGTTATCAACGACATCCAATGTCCATAGCAGAAACCATGACTATCTGTTGATCTGTGAGCTAGTCAACTAGAGGCTCACTAGGGACATATTGTGGTCTATGTATTCACACGTGTATTACGGTTTCCGGATAATACAGTTATAGCATGAATAAAGACAATTATCATGAACAAGGAAATATAATAATACTTTTATTATTGCCTCTAGGGCATATTTCCAACAGTCTCCCACTTGCACTAGAGTCAATAATCTAGTTCACATCGCCATGTGATTAACATTGACAGTCACATCGCCATGTGACCAACATCCAAAGAGTTTACTAGTGTCATTAAACTAGTTCACATCATCACGTGATTAAGACTCAATGAGTTCTGGGGTTTGATCATGTTTTGCTTGTGAGAGAGGTTTTAGTCAACGGGTCTGCAACATTCAGATCCGTATGTACTTCGCAAATCTCTAGGTCATTCTGTAAATGCTGCTTCCACGCTCCACTTGGAGCTATTCCAAATGGTTGCTCCACTATATATATCCGGTTTGCTGCTCAGAGTCACTCGGATAGGCATTAAAGCTTGCATCGACGTAATCCTTTACGCCGAACTCTTTATCACCTTATTTACTCCAAGCACAATTTAGACCGTTGTCCAATGATCCATTCCTGGATCATTCTTGTACCCCTTGACTATGGCAAGGCACACTTCCGGTGCGGTACACAGCATAGCATACTGTAGAGCCTATGTATAAAGCATAGGGGACGACCTTCGTCCTTTCTCTCTCTTCTGCTGTGGTCGAGCTTTAAGTCTTAACTTCATACCTTACATCTCAGGCAAGAACTCCTTCTTTGACTGATCCATCTTGAACACCTTCAAGATCATGTTAAGGTATATGCTCATTTGAAAGTACCATTAAGCATTTTGATCTATCCTCATAGATCTTGATGCTCAACGTTCAAGTAGCTTAATCCAGGTTTTCCATTGAAAACATTTTCAAATAACCCTATATGCTTTCAGAAATTCTACATCATTTACGATCAACAATATGTCAATAACATATACTCACCAGAAATTCTATAGTGCTCCCACTCACTTCTTTGGAAATACAAGTTTCTCATAAATTTGTATAAACCCAAAATCTTTGATCATCTTATCAAAGTACATATTCCAACTCCGAGATGCTTACTCCAGTCCTTAGAAGGATCGCTGGAGCTAGCATACCTTTTAGCATCCTTAGGATCGACAAAACTTTTCTGATTGTATCATATACAACCTTTCCTTACGAAAACTGGTAAGGAAACTCATTTTGACATCCATCTGCCAGATTTCATAAATGCAGCTAATGCTAACATGATTCCAACGGACTTTAGCATTGCTACGCATGAGAAAATCTCATCGTAGTCAACTCTTTGAACTTGTGAAAAACTCTTCGCCACAAGTCGAGCTTCATAGTCGGTGACGTCACCGTCCACGTCCGTCTTCTTCTCAAAGATCCATTTGTCTCAATGGCTTGCCGATCATCGGGCAAGACCACCAAAGTCCATGCTTTGTTCTGATACATGGATCCTATCTCGGATTTCATGGCTTCTAACCATTTGTCGGAATTTGGGCCCACCATTGCTTCTCCATAGCTCGTAGGTTCATTGTTGTCTAGAAACATGACCTTCAAGACAAGATTCTTGTACCACTCAAGCGAGACGCATCCTTGTCACCCACGAGGTGCGGTAGTGACTTGATCCAAGTTTCATGATCACTATCATAAGCTTCTACTTCAATTGGTGTAGGTGCCACAGAACAACTTCCGTGCCTGCTACACACTAGTTGTAGTGATGGTTCAACAACCATATCAAGTCTCCACCATCCTCCCACTCAACTTTTCGAGACAAACTTTTCCTCGAGAAAGGACCCGATTCAAGAAACAATCCCTATTGCTTTCGGATCTGAATTAGGTGGTATACCCAACTGTTTTGGGTGTCCTATGAAGATGCGTTTTATCCGCTTTGGGTTCGAGCTTATCAACCTGAAACTTTTTCACATAAGCGTCGCATCCCCAAACTTTTAAGAAATGACGACTTAGGTTTCTCTAAACCATAGTTCATATGGTGTCATCTCAGCGGAATTACGTGGTGCCCTATTTAAAGTGAATGTGGTTGTCTCTAATGCCTAACCCATAAACGATAGTGGTATTTCAATAAGAGACATCATGGTACGCACCATATCCAATAGGGTGCAACTATGATGTTCGGACACACCATCAAACTATGGTGTTCCAGGCGGTATTAATTGTGAAACAATTTCCACAATGTCTTAATTGTGTGACAAAGCTCGTAACTCAGATATTCATCTCTATGATCATATCATAGACATCTCATCCTCTTGTCACGATGATCTTCAACTTCACTCTGAAATTACTTGAACCATTCAATAATTCAGACTTGTGTTTCATCAAGTAAATATACTCTACATCTACTCAAATCATCGTGAAGTAAGAACACAGCGATATTCCTTTGCATGCCTCGGCACTCATTGGACTGCACACATCAAAATGTGTTACTTCCAACAAGTTACTATCTTGTTCCATCTTCTTTGAAACCGAGGCTTTTAGGTCATCTTGCCCATGTGGTATGATTTGCATATCTCAAGTGATTCAAAATCATGTGAGTCCAAACGATCCATCTGCATGGAGTTTCTTCATGCATATGCACCAATAGACATGGTTAGCATGTCTCAAACTTTTCAAAACGAGTGAGTCCAAAGATCCATCAACATGGAGCTTCTTCATGCGTTTTACACCAATATGACTTACATGGCGATTGCCACAAGTAAGTGGTACTATCATTACTATCTTATATCTTTTGGCATGAAAATGTGTATCACTACGATCGAGAATCAATAAACCATTCCTTTAGGTGCAAGACCATTGAAGGTATTATTCAAATAAATAGAGTAACCATTATTCTCCTTAAATGAATAACCGTATTGCGATAGACATAATCCAATCATGTCTATGCTCAACGCAAACACCAAATCTTGATGGTAGAGGGAGCGTGCGATGCTTGATCACATCAACCTTGGAAACACTTCCAACACATATTGTTAGCTCACCTTTAGCTAGTCTCCGTTTATTCCGTAGCTTTTATTTCGAGTTACTAACACTTAGCAACCGAACCGGTATCTAATACCCTGGTGCTACTAGGAGTACTATAAAGTACACATTAACATAATGTATATCCAATATACTTCTATCGACCTTGCCAGCCTTCTCATCTACCAAGTATCTAGGGTAATTCCGCTCTAGTGGTTATTCCCCTTATTACAGAAGCACTTAGTCTCGGGTTTGGGTTCAACCTTGGGTTTCTTCACTAGAGCAGCAGCTGATTTGCCGTTTCATGAAGTATCCCTTCTTGCCCTTGCCCTTCTTGAAACTAGTGGTTTCACCAACCATCAACAATTGATGCTTCTTCTTGATTTCTACTTTCGCGGTGTCAAACATCGTGAATACCTCAAGGATCATCATATCTATCCATGATATGTTATAGTTCATCACGAAGCTCTAGCAGCTTGGTGGCAATGACTTTGGAGAAACATCACTATCTCATCGGAAGATTAACTCCACTCGATTCAAGTGATTGTGGTACTCGGACAATCTGAGCACAAGCTCAACGATTGAGCTTTCCTCCCTTAGTTTTCTGGCTAAGAAAATCGTCGGAGGTCTCATACCTCTTGACGTGGGCACGAGCCTGAAATCTCAATTTCAGCCCTCGAAACATCTCATATGTTCCGCGAAGTTTCGAAAACGTCTTTGCTGCCTCAACTCTAAACCGTTTAACTGAACTACCACATAGTTATCAAAACGTGTATGTCTGATGTTCGCAACATCCACAAACAACGTTTGGGGTTCAGCTCACTGAGCGGTGCATTAAGGACATAAGCTTTCTCTTGTCGCATAATCGCTCATGTCAACTTTCAACTATATTTTCTCTAGGAACATATCTAAACAGTGGAACTAAAGCGCGAGCTTATGACATAATTTGCAAAGATCTTTTGACTATGTTCAGGATAAATAAGTTCATCTTATGAACTCCCACTCAGATAGACATCCCTCTGGTCATCTAAGTGATTACATGATCCAAGTCAACTAGGCCGTGTCCGATCATCACGTGAGACGGACTAGTCATCATCGGTGAACATCTTCATGTTGATCGTATCTACTATCGACTCATGCTCGACCTTTCGGTCTCCGTGTTCGAGGCCATGTGCGCACATGCTAGGCTCGTCAAGTTAACCCCAAGTGTTTTTGCTTTGTGTAAATCTGTCTTACACCGTTGTATGTGAGCGTAAGAATCCATCACACCCGATCATCACGTGGTGCTTAGAAGCGACGAACTGTGTAAGCGGTGCACGGTCGAGGGGAGAACACTTCTTGAAATTTTGTAAGGATCATCTTATTTACTACCGTCGTCCTAAGTAAACAAGATGCATAAACATGATAAACATCACATGCAATCAAATAGTGACATGATATGGCCAATATCATTTTGCTCCTTTTGATCTCCATCTTCGGGGCTCCATGATCATCATCGTCACCGCATGACACCATGATCTCCATCATCGTGTCTTCATGAAGTTGTCTCGCCAACTATTACTTCTACTACTATGGCTACCGGTTAGCAATAAAGTAAAGTAATTACATGGCGTTGTTCAATGACACGCAGGTCATACAATAAATCAAGACAACTCCTATGGCTCCTGCGGTTGTCATACTCATCGACATGCAAGTCGTGATTCCTATTACAAGAACATGATCAATCTCATACATCACATATCATTCATCACATTCTTCTTGGCCATATCACATCACATAGCATACCCTGCAAAAACAAGTTAGGCGTCCTCTAATTGTTGTTTGCATGTTTTACGTGGCTGCTATGGGTTTCTAGCAAAACGTTTCTTACCTCATAAAACCACAGCGTGATATGCCAATTGCTATTTACCCTTCATAAGGACCCTTTTCATCGAATCCGTTCCGACTAAAGTGGGAGGCGGCACCGCTAGCCACCTTATGCACGAAGTGCATGTCAATCGGTGGAACTGTCTCACGAAGAATGCGTGTAAGGTCGGTCCGGACCGCTTCATCCCACAATACCGTCGAAACAAGATTGGACTAGTAACGGTAAGCATATTGAACAACATCAACGCCCACAACTACTTTGTGTTCTACTCGTGCAAAGAATCTACGCAATAGACCTAGCTCGATACCCTTTGTTGGGGAGCGTGGCGAGAAATTCAAAATTTTTCCTCGTGTCACCAAGATCTATCTATGGAGAGACCAGCAGCGAGTAGAAGGAGAGTGCATCTACATACCCTTGTAGATCGCTAAGCGGAAGCGTTCAAGTGAGCGGGTTGATGGAGTCGTGCTCGTCGTGATTCAAATCACCGATGATCAAGTGCGAACGGATGGCACCTCCGCGTTCACACACGTACAGCCGGTGGCGTCTCCCGCCTTGATCCAGCAAGGAGAGAGGAGAGGTTGAGAAGACTCCCTCCAGCAGCAGCACAACGGCGTGGAGGTGATGGAGGAATGTGGCAATCCAGCGGGGCTTCGCTAAGCACCACGGGAGAGGAGGAGTACTTGGGAGAGGAGAGGGCTGCAACCAAAGGCGAGACCGAATCGTGTATACTGTGTCTTCTGGGCAGCCCTATGCCTCACTATTTATAGGGGAGAGGGGCTGCGCCCCTTTAGGGTTTCCACCCCAAGGGGTGCGGCCAGCCTCAGATGGCATCTGGGGTGGCGGCTGGGAGGGAAGGAGAGGGAGGCGGGGAGCATGGGCCTTAGGGCCCATCTCGCCCTAGGGTTTGCCCTCCCACCCTCCCCGCGCCTTGGGCCCCTTGTGGGGGCGCACCAGCCCACACAGGGGCTGGTTCCCTCCACACATGGCCCACGCAGCCCTCTGGGGTAGGGCCCCACTTGGTGGACCCAGGACCCTCCGGTGGTCCCAGACGCTACCGATAAAACCGAAACTTTTCCGGTGCCAAAGCAGGACTTCCCATATATAAATCTTTACCTCCGGACCATTAGGAACTCCTCGTGACGTCTGGATCTCACCGGGACTCGAACAACATTCGGTAACCACATACAAGCTTCCTATATAACCCTAGCGCCATCGAACCTTAAGTGTGTAGACCCTACGGGTTCGGAGACATGTAGACATGACCGAGGCGTTCTCCGTCAATAACCAACAGCGGGATCTGGATACCCATGTTGGCTCCCACATGTTCCACGATGATCTCATCGGATGAACCACGATGTCAAGGACTCGATCGATCCGTATACAATTCCCTTTATCTAGCGGTATTTTACTTGCCCGAGATTCGATCGTCGGTATACCGATACCTTGTTCAATCTCGTTACGGCAAGTCTCTTTACTCGTTCCGCAACACATCATCCGTGATCAACCCCTTAATCACATTGTGCACATTATGATGATGTCCTACCGAGTGGGCAGAGATACCTCTCCGTTTGCGGAGTGACAAATCGATCTCGATCCGTGTCAACCCAATGACACTTTCGGAGATACCGTAGTGCACCTTTATAGTCACCCGATTCGTTGTGACGTTTGATACACCCAAAGCACTCCTACGGTATCCGGGAGTTACACGATCTCATGGTCTAAGGAAGAGATACTTGACATTGAAAAGCTCTAGCAAAGCGAACTACACGATTTTTGTGCTATGCTTAGGATTGGGTCTTGTCCATCACATCATTCTCGTAATGATGTGATCCGTTATCAACGACATCCAATGTCCATAGCAGAAACCATGACTATCTGTTGATCAACGAGCTAGTCAACTAGAGGCTCACTAGGGACATATTGTGGTCTATGTATTCACACGTGTATTACGATTTCCGGATAATACAGTTATAGCATGAATAAAAGACAATTATCATGAACAAGGAAATATAATAATACTTTTATTATTGCCTCTAGGGCATATTTCCAACAGATTCCAATGGCGCAATCCAAATATATACTGGCGACTTATAGTCCAAAGCCAGGCCGGATCAATAAACATCGGATTATAAGTGATTATGTGCTAACAGCTTGATAACTGGAAGCCACACTGGGTTAAGAAACACCGGGTTGATGTAATGACATATAGTCTCGCCGGGTCAGTAAACACTGGTTTAACTTAGAACTTGATCAAAAAAGAGAAAACTTTGCAAAAAGCAAAAGCAAATAAAACTTGTAGTCGAGGCTTTTCGAGGGCTGCCAGGCCCAAATTCGAGGCTTTTCGTGGGCTGCCAGGCCGCTGAGTTAAACCATTTGACAAAGCCTTTTAAGATGGGCCTCCAACTAACCAATCATCGTTTTAACTTTGACAAGTTCAGGGTCTCAATGAGAGTAACTTGTCAAACGTTCGGCGGGTCATGCCAGGATTACCTGTATAGGAGTGGCTTACTTGGTGAAGGCAGGTTAACTCGGGGTTTTAGGTGAATACACCAGGCTTCCAAGCCGTGGGTCGATACCCAATTACAAGGGTCCTTTCAAACTCTTTGTTACTTTACACAAAGAGCCCCCAAGTAACTTTGTGAGCTGTGCTCAATGGGTGCCTATGTTTGAGCTGTGCATAGCAACAAGACTCTCTTTGGCCCCTTGGGTGTGAAGCTCCCAAGCTTTGTTGTGGCGTGATAGCCGGATTAATGGACAGAACTCCGCTTTGTCAGCTGAAGCCCCCATGTAACCAATAATATGATAAGCCAATAAGGCGGGATACCCATGTTTGAACCGTGCATCATGGCAACAGGCCCTCTTCGGAAACCTTTAGCTTTTTGCAAGAGAAAAATTCTTCTTGAACCGGGATTTTAAACCGGATATTGAGAGCTTCAAAGCTTTGTGAGGGACAGTTTCCTCTTAAACCGGATTTTGAAACGGATATTGAGAGCATCAACGCTATGTGGGAGAGGAGATTTCCCTTGAACTGGATCTTAAACCGGAATCCTTTCTCATAATCCGGAACTTCTTCATTGAACCGGGATTTTGTAACTGTCATATACTTCCTAAGCCGAAAACTTTCTGACGGCCTTTAAATTGTCAACAATGTAATAGTCGCCTCCGGGACCGGGTTATCTTTCCCTCCATCGCCCTGGGGTTCTTAAATTTGCTGAAACTGGTAAGATTCACTAGTCATGTCATCGTAGCCCCCGAGTCTCAAGGTGACTCAAGGAGTTGGCTTGAGATTCTTCATAGTTGACCGTGATATAAACTGGCATAACTTGTATATCATTGGTGTTGATAGCACGATGTGAATCTACCGAAGGTTTGAGGTGACTGCGGCGGGTTATAAATGGTCCCGTATGAGCCGTGTCAGCAACTCGGCCGATGGTTCCTTCCAACTAGCGATTTGATGTTTAACCAAACTGTAGTGGCGACGACTTGTGCGCCTGCCTATTGAACCAACCAGTGCAGACGGCGGTTGATAGTATATGATAATTTGCCTCCATTTTGTTGAAAGAAAACCGGGCTACCCAAGCTGTGACTTGCTTATACTCAATAAACAGCTCATGCAGACAGGTGCGGCCCGGTATGCTGAGGTAGACCAGGCCGCGAGAGACGGACGAAAAATACGACCGTAGCATCAGAGTTGGTATATATAGATGAGTCAGTCACGGCGTTGTAAGCCAGTACAGACGGGCGAGTCAAACACAGGCGCGGCCCCGGCAAGCTGATATAAATCGGGCCGTAAGGGCGGCGTCTTGCACGCGTCCATTCACCGTGTAATGTGACACGGACGAACACCGGGCATGACGTTGCCAGCGCGTGCTCCGTACCCATGTTATAAACCACGTTTTATAATGAATAATTGTCCTGCATATCAAAATATACGGTCCAAAGTAATTGTTCTTTTGACAAAAAACAATATGTGTCAAAAATAGACTTAGATAGATGTCACCTGATATGTTAGGCCAGAAATTATCCACCGCAGAGTTGATGATCACCACGGGCGAGTCGGCCGCGGGAGCAGACGAATGAACCGGCCGCGGCGTTGTAAGCCAGTGCGGACGGGCAAGTTGTCCTCTGCGATATTATAAGCCGGTGCGGACGGGCAAGTTGTCCTCAGCGTTGTAAACCGGTGCGAATGCGTGAACCGGCCGTTCGTTCATCTGGTAATATGACACGGAGGAAAACGCCGTTGTAGAACGTTGCCAGTTCGTGCTTTATACCCGTAGTATAACAATAATGTTTCCTGTATATAAAAAACACCAATAGGGTAGTGTAATGGTGCTCAGAGGAATTAAAATGTCCTGATAAAATATATAGAAGGGATAACACCTGATTTCGTTTTTGTCGGATGAACGCAGATGCACTGGATACTGGATAATGCTGCTTTGGCTTTTAACAAAAAATTTGATCTGAAAAATCGTGCCATGTTGACCGGAGTAGTAATACTGGTCCTCTTGTCTTCAAATGCGTAGGATGATTGAGGTCTCCACGTGAGGAATTCTTGGAGCATCCCACTGTGCACCACAATCAACAGTGCCCTTGGAAATTAACTGTGGGAGCGTGGGATCATGGCTGGCCTGCTGGCAGTCCTTTTTGTCTTGATCCGCATACATAAATTTGGGTGTCCAAGTCTTTGGTCTTAGAACCTGACCTCCTTTGTTTTCTCTGCTTCATCTTTGTACATTCTTGACTAAAATATACAGCTCATTGCACTCATCCTCCCTGTCAAGGAACCAGCTTCCTCATCAAATAACACTTGCTCCGTTTCAACATTGTTTGCAATTTTTCCACAGCCACGGCGGGTCTCAGCAGTAGCAGGCCGACGGAGGGGTGCCGGCGGTTCAGGCACGGTGAGCAGCGCGTCCCTAATGGCGGGAACCAGCGGTTTGGAGGAGGCAAGGCCGCAGCTTGAGGCGGACGCGGGGCTTACCAGCGTGGTGTAGCGGCGACTTAACAGCGCGTGGCCGAGCAGCAGCAGTGAGCTGATGCGGGGGCGGAGTGACGAGGTAGCGGCGGTTCAGCGCGGGGTAGACCAAAGCGCGGCGGAAACACGCTGACGAGTACGCGGTGGTGAAGAAGAGCAAGAGTAAGGCGACCCGCCGGCCAGCGGCGACTCGGAGCGAGCTGGTGCGGCGCGACGGCGGCCGGAGCCACAGGCGCGGCGATAGGCGGCAGGCGGCCCGTTCCGGAGGCGCAGCGGGGGCACGGGCGGTGGAGTAGTCCTCGTCTGTCTCTGCTTCCGGGTCGTGGTGTTTCTGGTCAATCCCACATCTGGTACCATCTGAGTGGGATGGAGGACCTCATGGCGCTCCCATGACGTGCTGCGCCGCCCGCCGAGACGCCTCCATCGCCCTTCCCTTCTCCCCCTGCAGGCCCCCGCCCACGCCCCCCGCCGCTCCCGCGCGGCCGCCTCCGAGCCGGATGCCCGGCGCCGCCTTCCGGTGGGCCGCTGCATGGACGATGCCCCCTCCCCCCCCCCTCTCTGCCGGCCCTCCACTCCTCTCTCCTTCGGTGGCCCGCCCGCCCGCCGGCCGGCCATCTCAGCCCCCACGTGAGGGTTTCTGGGGCAGCGGCGGGTCGGCGTCGTCCTCCCGGCGACCCGCTGCTGGCTCGGCCTCCGCCGCCAAGACCCGGCCTTGGTGGCCCCTCCTCCGCCGCCGCCCGCGTGCGGCGTGGGCGTTGCGGCGTGCCGACCGTGGCCCTTCGCTCCTCTGGCGCCCGGCGGTGGTGGGGGTCCGCCACCTGGCCCCTCTTCCCCTGCTTCCCCTCCCTCCCGCCTCCCTCCGCCCCGGTGCCGCGGTCGTCGCCATTCCGCCCCTTCATCGCATGATTCGGCTCCTCGGGGCTCCTCGTGCGGACTTCCGCCGCCCGGCTCGGTCGCTTCGCCTCGCCCGTGCGTGGCTGGGGCGGCGCTTCTCCCCCGGCCGGTAGGATTTCTCCTTCCCAGCCCGCTCCCTCCCTCTCCCCTGGCTCCCCGGCTGGGCCTGCTGGGATCCTGGGCCTCGGCCCACCCCACTCGGGGGCCCAAGTGGAGCCTTCCCCGGCTCGCCCTCCCCCCTCCCCCACGGGCCGGCCCATCCAGGCTGGGCCTCCCCCGTGCCCTAGGACCAGGGTGGAGCCGGCCAGCTCCATCTGGCTCCCTCGAGGCCTCCTCCTCGCCCAACCCTCGTGCGCCGCCACCTCCGCTTTGGGTTCCTCTCGACCTGATCCTCCGCCCCCCTCTGCTCCCGCTCTCGCCCCTCCACCCCCTCTCGCCGCTCCTCCCCCCTCGTCCGGCTATCCGGCGACCTGCCCGGCACCGGTCGCCCTCCTCGCCCCTCTGCCCCCCGTCGCGCCTTGGCTTTCGCCATGCCATGACCGTTGGACCAGCCCCGGCAGGCGCAAGCGGGGGACTCCATGATCGACCCGCCCCTCCCGACTCCCTCCGGCGGGAGGAGGAGCTCCGGCGTGAGCTCCGGGAGCTCCGGGACAGCCGCCGCTCCCCCTCCCGTCGGGATGACCGGGCCCGGTCACGCTTGCCCCGGGCGTCGTCGGGCGACTGGCGCCGCCGGCGCTCCCCCTCGCCTTCCCGTCGTAGGGACCGGTCCCCCTCCCCCGCCCGGCCGGTTCGTGCTGGCTCCCCCCGTCCGAGGGATGGCATCCTCCCCACCCCGGACACCCGCCGCTACGTCCCGCCGCACGCTGCCTCGGGGACTACGGTCCCGGGTCCGACCCTTGGGGGTGCTCCCTCCCGCGGCCGCCCCGGCCCCGCCAAGAAGAAGAAGCGTCGGGGCGCCCGCCCCACTCCGACCATCCCTCCCTCTACGGGTCCGGGGGCCCCCTCCGCTACGGGCCCCGTCTCCGGTCTTCCTCGCCCCCCTTGCTTCAACTGTGGGGTGAGGGGACACTCCCATGTTGCCTGTGTCAACCCCCAATGCTGCTACCTCTGCAAGGATCCGGGCCACCCCGCCATTCTGTGCCCGGACAGACCGGTGGTCTCTGAGCTCATGATGTATGGCCACGGCATCGAGGGGCTGGTCTTCTTCCACCTTGAGGTCCCAGACGCCCCTCCGCCTTCGCCCTCCCTTCAGGCGATCGTCACGGTCGTTGACGGGGTGGCCTTCCCGGAGATGATCGAGGCCGAGCTCAACCACCTCTACTGCCGCCAGTGGGACTGGGTGGTTACCCCCACCGCCAGTCACATCTTCTCCGTCGTCTTCCCCGACTCCGTCAGCTATGGCTACGCCACGCGTAGTGGCCGGATCACCCTCGCCCTCAACCAGCTGGTGGTTGAGATCTCCGAGCCTGTTCTCGACGCCCAGGCTGTGGCCGTCCTCGACACCGCCTGGATCCTCATATCCGGCCTCCCTGACATCGCGCGGTCAGAGCTTGTCATCCGCCAGATGTCTCGCCTCTTGGGCAAGGTGCTGGTGGTTGATGAGCTCTCACTGCGCAAGGAGGAGGAGGTCAGGGTCAAGGTCAAGTCTCTCGACTCCACCAGGCTGCACACCTTGGTCCGGGTCTTCTTCAACGACCAGGGCTTCGACCTCAGGATCGCCCCCGAGCCTCCCAACCACGTTGGGCGCCCCCGCTCCCTCGACGTCGGTCCCACAGACGACTTCCGGGGGGCCGGCGGAGACTACCACGGCCGTCACCACTCTCGCTCCCACCGCTCTGACGAGGAGGGGGAGTCCGAGGACTCCTGCTCCCCACCCCCCTCGCCCTCCCTCCCTCCGGCTCCGGGGGGCAAGGGCCGCCAGGCCGCTCCAGGCCCCTCTGCTGATGACCCACCGATCCCTGTCGGGTCGTCTTCCGAGGGGAGCGACATCACCAGTGTCGGCCTGGTGGTCTGCCCGGCCTCCTCACCGCGCTCCCCCGTCTCTTCCCCGACCCCGGAGGTGGCGCCTGTCGACCTGTCCGGCGGTCTCCTCCCCGCCGCGCCGGCGGCCCCCGAGGGTGGGCCGCCGTCTCCTGTGGACGCCCCCCCCCCCCTCCGGCTTCGCCTCCCCCAGCCTCCTTCATCTCCTCGCCGCCTAACGCGCCCCCGGCCCCGCCTTGCTCTACGGCCTCGGGTGCGCTCTCCCCCCCTCGGGTCGATCCTCCACCCTCGACCCAGAGTCCCGTAGGCTGTACTGGGCCGGGGTTGTTGGCCTCTCCCTCGTCGCCCCCTGGGGAGGTGGCGGCTCGGATCATCACCCCCCTAGCGGCCCAGCCTCCCCCTCCTCGGTCCGCCGCCTACTCCCGCCGCGGCCGGTGGCTTCCTCCCGGTGGTCGCCGGCCCGAGTGCTCTGGGTTTGACGCTGCCCACCCCAAGGCCGCCCCGGCGCTTCCCATCTCCGGCGGGTTGAGCTTGGCTGCCGCCCGCAAGAACTGGAGCAGTCGCCCGCCCGCCCCTTCTACTTCTACTTCGTCTTGTTCCTTCTCTGCTCTTGAATCTGTTCCTTTGGGCCATCTCGCCCAAGTGGCCGCCGATTCCGCGATCATCTTCCGTGGGGAGGTGGGCCCCCCCCCTCGCCCAGATTGAGGCCATTCGGGCCCGGGAGATTCTTGATGGGAAACTGGCAGAGGCCCGAGCGGCCCTTGCGGTTCCCCCTGCCCAGGCGCCCCCTAGAGACCCCTCCCCCCCTCCTCGGACGCGGCAGACGGCTCCCCCTCCTTCGGGGGCTGAGCTGGAGATCCGTGGTCGCACCCGCTCCTGCACGGCGGCTCTCCGCGCGCTCAGCACATCCCGTGTCTTGGCGTCAAGCAGCCCCCCAATGGCTCCTTGATGCGTGCCCTATTCTGGAACATCCGCGGCTTCGGCCATGATGGCCGACGCCGCCAGTTAGTGGAGTATTTGCGAGATGAACACATCGACCTCGTGGCGTCAGCAGAGACCATGCGCGGGACTTTGCGCTCCTCGAGCTCGACCGGCTGAGCTCTCACCTCTTTGCGTGCACTGGCTCCCTTCTAGTGGGAGTCACGGGCCACTCGGGCGGCATCCTCCTAGGTGTGAAGGATGCCACCTTTGAGGTGGGCAGCATGGACCGGGGCGAATTCTTCGTCAGCATGGAGGTCTTTGAGAGATCGCTAAATTTCAAATGGGAGATCATCATTGTCTATGGTCCGGCCGACCATAGTAGGTCGGCCTCCTTCCTGGAGGAGCTACACCGGAAAATCTCGGCCGCCTCCCTCCCCGTAGTTGTCGGGGGGACTTCAACCTGTTGCGATGTGCGGAAGACAAGAACAATGGCAATGTTAGTTTTGCCCGGATGGACATGTTTAACGACTTCATCGCCGACCTTGCCCTCCGGGAGCTTGATCGGGTTGGGGCTCGTTTTACTTGGACCAACCGCCAAGCCTCCCCGACCCTCTCCGTCTTGGACAGGGTCCTAGTTTCCCCCGAGTGGGACCTCCGGTGCCCTTTAGCCTCTCTTCGTGCCATCACCCAGATTGGGTCGGACCACGTCCCCCTGCTTCTCTCCTCCGCGGATGAGCGTCCCCTGATTCCCCCTCGGTTCCGTTTTGAGACTTTCTGGCTCTCCCAGGCCGGATTCTCCGACGCCGTTAGTACTCGTTGGATCGAGGCTCGTGGCCAACCCACCCCCGCCCCCCCCCCCTCCGCCATAGACGCGTGGCACTTCTGTGCGAAGCGTGCCCGGCAATTTATGAAGGGGTGGGGAGCCAACCTGGGACGAGACTCCAGGGAGCGGAAGAAGGCGCTGCTAACGGCGATCCAGGCCCTCGACTTCAGGGCTGACGCGGTCGGTCTCTCTCCGGACGAGTGGCTGTCCCGCTATGACCTCGAGGACAAGCTCTCCGTGATCTACACTGATGAGGAGGCCTATTGGCGTATTCAGGGCGCCCAGCGTTGGGTCTTGAAGGGTGATGCGAATACGGCCTACTTCCAGGCGATCGCCAATGGGCGCCGTAGGCGCAACACCATCTCCTGCCTTTGGGAGGGAGCCACTCTCCTTCAGGATCCCCGAGATATCCGCGCCCATGTTGATGGTTTCTATCGCTCCCTCTTCTCCCCCGCTCCTCGGAGCGGCCTCTCTCTTGCCTTTGACTGTTGGACCGGCGACCGTCTAGTCTCTGGCGAAGACAATGCTTCCTTGACGGCCCCCTTCTCTGAACAAGAGGTCTGGGAGGCTATCAAGGGTATGAACCCCTCCTCGGCGCCGGGCCCGGACGGCCTCCCGGTTCTCTTCTTCCAAACCTTCTGGAGCGTGGTTAAACCCGAGATCTTGGCCATCTTCGAGGAATTCTTCGTGGGCTCGATCGACCTTGGCCGCCTCAACTTTGGGACCATCTCCCTCATCCCCAAGGTCCCTGGGGCGACAGACATCTGCCAGTTCCGCCCGATTACGGTCATCAATGTGATCTTCCGGATCTTGGCCAAGGGGTACGCCAATAGGGTGACCCTGCTTGCAGACCGGATCACTCATCCTAACTAGTCGGCGTTCATTAAGGGCCAGTACATCCTTGATGGTGTCTTGGTCCTGCACGAGGTTCTTCATGAAGTCCGGGTCAAACACCTTAAGGCGGTCTTTCTGAAGATCGATTTTCACAAAGCTTATGACACGGTTAGCTAGCCCTTCCTTCGGGAAGTCCTTCTGCGAAAGGGCTTTGACGACCGGTGGATCACGAGAGTCATGCAAATGGTCTCTTGCAGTCGCACGGCGGTCAATATTAACGGCGAAATCGGTCCCTTCTTCCCTACCCTTTGTGGGGTGCGCCAAGGCGACCCCTTCTCCCCGTTCCTCTTCAATATGGTCGTGGATGCTTTGGCCTCCATTCTAGATAAGGCGAAAGCTGCGGGCCACCTCCGAGGTATCGCCCCCCATCTCTCCGGGGACGTGGGGATTTCCATCCTCCAGTATGCCGATGACACGATCATCATGGTCGAATGCTCGGAGATGGACATCGCCAATCTCAAATTCCTCCTCCTTTGCTTTCAGCAGATGTCGGGCCTCAAGATCAACTTTGATAAGAGCGATGTTATGGTGATGGGATACTCTCCCGATGAGTCAGTGGCCATTGCCAATAGACTCAATTGCCGCTTGGGCTCGTTTCCCACTACCTATCTGGGGACGCCCATCAGTCACTCGCGCCTCTTGGCCGCCGATCTTCGCCCCTCCGTGACCAAGCTCCAGACTAGATGCGAGCCTTGGCAGGGGAGGTGGCTGTGCAAGGCGGCCAGGACTATTCTTATCAACTCCTCCCTCTCCAGCCTCCTCTTATTTCTTATGAGTTTCTACAGCCTTCACAAATCTCTTCATAAGGAGATCGCCAAAATCCAGTCCCTTCTATTGGGCTGGGGAGCAAAACAAGCGAAGTATCACATGGTCGGTGGCACGACATCACGCAAGCCTAGGGAGCAGGGGGGTTTGGGGATCATGTGCTCCAAACGGATGAATATTGCCCTCCTATCCCGATGGCTGTGGCGCATCTCGCAGGGTCATGGGGGCCTCTGGCTGGACATTATCCGGAATAAATACCTGCGCGGCCAAACCCTTGCCTTCTGCCAGAAGTCGGGTGGCTCTCAGTTCTGGCAGTCCCTCGTCCAGCTCCTCCCTGTGCTCCGCATTGGTACCTCTATCTCGGTAGGATCTGGCCGCTCGACGTTATTCTGGTATGACCGTTGGGCCGGTGACTCCCCCTTTGCGGCTCGCTTCCCCATTCTCTTTGCTATCTCGGTCGACCCCATGATCTCTGTTGATAGGGCCCTATTTGACTTAGGGCGCCTCGCTTTCCGTCGGCCATTTGGGCCTGCGGAATCCGCCGCCTGGCGTGAGCTACTTGAGTGCGTCGCTCTACATGAGCCGTTTGTTGACGGCGGCCAAGACCGTGTTCGGTGGCATTTGGAGCCGTCTGGCCAGTTCTCTACCAAATCGCTCTACGCGGCCATTGCCCCCTCCGCTGCCCCCTCCCGATGGTTTGGTCCGTCCGCCTCCCTCTGAAGATCCGTATCTTCATGTGGCGAGAGATCCGGGACGGATCCTTCGATGTGGAGGTCCGCAAGCGTAATGGCCCGGTTCGGTCTCTGCCCCGGCATGCGTCCCGAGGACTCTAACCACATCTTCTTCGCTTGCGCCCCGCCCGATTCCTCTGGAGCTGTTTTTTTGAGCTTGTCGGGGAAGTTGGACTCACACCAACTTCCCGACCTTTTCTTGAACTCAAGCGTCCCCTCGTCCTCTCGCCACATTAGGTGGCTGGAGGTTGGGGCCCTAGCTCGACTCTTTGGACTGCTCGTAATAAGCTTGTGATCGGCGTACTCTTTTCGTCGTGCTACTGACGCTCTCTACAAATTCTCGGGTTTCCTGCAGCTTTGGCGGCCGCTTAGTCGTCTCCTGGAGCGCGACGCCATCTCTGCCTTCATCGCCGACCTCTGCTCGATGGCCGTCCGCCTTTCGCCGCCGCCACCGCCGCCTCCGCCGGAGCCTGACTAGGTCCCCTGCGTGGGTCTCGCTCGGTTTTTTTCTCTTTCTTTGGGCTTGTTGAGCTATGCCCTCAGCAGAACCTTATGACTTTGTTGTGGTACTTGGGTATGTGTGTTTGAACCTGTTGGGTTTGTATGTCTTGTGGCGGTTTGCTTTATCTATAAAGCGGGGCGAAAGCCTTTTTCGGTAGTCCCACATCTGGTTCCTTGGCTTTGAGTTCTTCGCTTGACGTTGTGAATATTGTACTGCTGGAAAGCTACCAGAGCAGTAATCAGTGAGCTCTCTGCGGCCGAAGTGAACGGGTGAAGCGAGACCACTTAATACGGCAACTTGCCGCGGGGTTGGCTAGTTGTGGCGGTGGTTCAACGTTGGCCACAGTGGAGATGACTCAAGGGCGGCTTGCGACAGGCCAGCTTGACGAGTGGCGGAGAGGTCAGCGCTCGACGTGACACTGCGGGCGCCGAAGTGAACGGATCGGAGGCGGGCCCTGGCAGAGGAGGCAACTCGAAATCAATCGGCAGGGGCGATGGCGGAAACGAGGCCGTGGGGGAGGTCGCGCAGGAGCCCGGCCGCGCCAGCGCGATGCAGAGTCAGAGCGGAGGCCACTCGGAGTCGGAGTCTGGTGGTTGAAGGCAGTAGGCGGCTTGCTACTGCGACGCACGGCGGAGGCGAGCCAGCGACGGCGGCTCGGAGCTCGGCCCTCCCGGCAACTCAGGGTGAGGCCGAGGCGGTGACGGTGGAGGTCGGCCGGCCCGAAGCCGGACCCGCTGAGAGGAGGCGGAGCGACACCGAGGCGTGGTTAGGCGGCAGCAGCCATCGGGTCGGCTCGGGGCGAGCCCTGGCGTTGAGGTCGGCCCACGGCGTCGAAACAGGGGCCGCGCTAGCGAAGGCGGGCAGGCCAGAACGAGAGGAGCCGGCGAGGTGAGGCAGACAATGACTCGGAACAGTAACCGAGGCAGAGACCTGAGGCCGCTCGGTCCGAAGCGAACGGCAGGACGAGGCCGTGAAGGCGAGGTCGAATCCCATCGTTTGACTCCCTTTTTTAAGATCAGGATCGCCTTTGCCGCGTACTAGTAGTATTGCTAGGCGGATGAAGCACTTTGATGTGTAAAAAATCTGAACAGCACGTGATCGGAAGTAATACTAGTTGAGTTGATGCCCTTAAGCAGGATCAGCTTTGGTCCTTGTGAATACGTGGATTAATTTCTGGCATGCGTTCGCACGCGAAGGCAGCAACTAGCGGATCGATGAATAACCCACGGACACAAATCTTCTCGAGACTTGAAACCTGACAGCGTGTCGAACTCGGCGGATCAGATCACGGCCTAGGACGACTCACGCGTGCACGGAGCTCCTGTCGGCCTCGGCGTACTGCAGCAGCGATCGTACCTGTCTCAAGGACAGGCAACTCTAATTTTCTCGTCTCAATCCTCTCATTGATACGGCTGCTGAAACTTTCTTCAATCTTGACTGATGATCCAGGAGTCGACGTAGATCCTTCCAGGCCGGCTCTTTGAACGCAAGTTTCTCGATCCCTGGGTGAGATCCCTCCAAAACTCAAACCTTCGTGCGCAGGCCCCACGGTGGGAGCCAACTGTCGTGGAATTGTCACGGCAAATGTCCTTAGCATGAGGACTTAGTCGCGGGGCCAACGCATCTATGTGGTAGCTTGAGAGGGGTTGAGCGGAATCGAGAAACGCAACACGCAAGACAAAGATTTAGACACCTTCGGGTCCCAAGAAACATCATCCGGTAATAACCCTACATGATGTTTGTGGCTAGGTCTCATTATGATCATGAGGGAGTCGCCGTAAACCGGCTCTCCTCTAGTTGTGTCTAGCCCTAGAGATTGTTTCTTCTCGCTTGTCCCTCTTTGGGGAGCCCTGCCCCTCCTTATATATGTTGAATGGGCGAGTTACATGACTAGTCCTAGTAGGATTGGGATTACTCTATTACAAGTGGAGTCCTAGTCTTGCTTCCTTTGTAGAAAAATATTTCTTGTGCTTTCCTCATAAACCGGCCAACCATAGCGTGATCCGGCCTTCCATAAACCGCCCGTTGGGCCACCGGGTCTTGTCGCTCCTCTGAACCGCCTGCCGGATTACCAATGAATCTTAAACAGTGTCAGGACCCCGACTCAATGCCACATCGATCTAGCATGTAACACCTCATATCACTTTGCGGCCTCACGCACGGTATTCCCACGGGTGTCGCCTTACCTTCGCCCGGGACCGTTTGCGCCTTTTGGCACGCGTATATGATAGTGTCGCTAGCATCCATATGATAAGGAGCCCGGGCTGACATGGCTAGTCGTAAACCCAAAGTGGCACAAACTTACGAGGACAGCATCCATGACCCGGCATCGAGCGTGTCGGTCATCGGCGAGTGAATCCAGGTGTAGCACTGGGCTAGCAGGACTCGGTGAACCGGGCTGTAGCGGGCTAACAGGACTCGGTATTCATCGCGTGACATTTCCCGAAGGGATGCACGAGAGCGAAGAAGGACACATGCCGCCAGCCTAAGTGTTCGGAGCGGTAGCAAGCTACCATGGCTCAATGGAAGCACTAGGAGACATTTCCGTAAGAGAGGCTACTAAAGATAAACAACTAGATAGTCGATCCCACACATACCAAGCATTTCAATAACATACACACAATATGCTCGATATGTGCAAATACAACATGGCATCACAACATGACTCTACGACTCAAGTATTTATTCATTAGGCTCCGAGGAGCGAGATATTACAAACAGGGGTCTCATGACCCAACATTCAGAGCATACAAATCAAGGCACAAGCGGAAGCTAACATATTTGAGTACAGACATCTACAAATGAAAAAGGCTAAGAAGCCTGACTATCTACCAGATCCTGCCGAGGGCACAAGATCGTAGCTGAGGTAACAAGCTAAACGTCGAAGTCCACGTGGAACTACTAGTGAGACTGAAGTCTCTCTGCAAAAACATAAAATAGGCAAACGTGAGTACAAATGTACCCAGCAAGACTTACATCAGAACTATCTACATATGCATCATTATCAACAAAGGGGATGGTGGGGTTTAACTGCAGCAAGCCAGCTTTGACTCAGTGGCTATCCTGAACTACGACCGCAATGTAACTCTTTGAGGTGGCGCACACGAGTCCACATATTCACCAACCAATACACCACTATGGATCCGCTCCCGTCTCCCTACGAGAGCGCCATCCATAGCACTCACGCTTATCTTGCGTATTTTAGAGTATCCACTTTCACTTGTCTATGAACTGTACAAGGGGTCCAAGTTTCCATATCCGAGGACTCCGGCTATTGAATAGATAATGATAACCTGCAGGGTGTACTTCTTCACACACGCTCTCGCCACTTATCGCCCTGTACACGTCATGTACCTCGGCAACCTTCAAGCGGAAGTCGGGTGAGGGAGTCGGCCACGGCCTACCTAAACACTCAAGTCTCTCGTCCAGGTTTATCGCCTATTCGGGTTCCATCCGCAAGGAAATCCGGCGGGGTGTCGCCACGGCCCCAAGCGATGTGAGCAGGGTTCCCAAGCCCACCTCGACGGGTGGATGTACGCTTGGTACACCGTGCCACGGTGCCTAGTCTCATCCCAAGCCCACCTGTACCGGGTGCCACTTGGTAGACTACTAGCACTACCTACAAACACCAGAAACTAGTTGCAACTCCTGGACAGAGAACAAGGGTGATTAAGAAGCCGAGAGGGTCAATTAAGGATCCCAATGAGTGGTAGTAGCTGTTCATGGATCACAAACACAGAACTCAGTTCCTGAGGACGGCTGCAATGAGACAACCCACCATGTACTCCTACATGGCCTCTCACCGCTACCTTTACCAAATCGTGTTCACACACTTAGCTCACACACAGTAGGACATGTTCACACACCTCTGATTCATTCCCGATGAATCAGACCTGACACAACTCTAAGCAATAGCAGGCATGACAGACAAGCATGAATGAGTAGGCACATCAGGGCTCAAACAACTCCTACTCATGCTAGTGGGTTTCATCTATTCTTGTGGAATGACAGGTCATGCGAGAGGATAAAGGGGTTCAACTACCGCAGCATGTAACAGTTGAAACGTTGTTGTCCTAATGCAGTAAAAGAGAGCAGGAGCGAGAGAGTGGGATTGTATCGGAATGAACAAGGGGGTTTTGCTTGCCTGGCACTTCCGAAGATAATATAGCTCTTCATCAGTGTCATCGAACTCATCATCGGAACCACGTCTACTGAGGGGGAACAAACACCGGCAACAGAGAAAGAACACAATCAATGCAATGCAACAATATGATGCATGAGTGTGACATGGCAATATGCTATGATTTGAGCTAATGCAACTAGCAGCAGGTTAAATGAAGTTGGTTTGAATCCAAGATCCAAATTCAAACTCCATATGTAGATATTCATATGCCATTATATGATTTGTGCTAAACAGCAGCTGTAAGTTGTTCTAACATGCATGAAAATGGTACAGATGGATAGATTGGATTTTTCTGATCATTTTTCATATATAATTTATTTCATTTGGAGTTACCGTTGAATTTCTATGAATTTTAGAAGTTTTGGTTATTTTCTGGAATTTCCTGATTATTTTAAATCCAGAAAATATATTACTACGTCAGCCTGGCGTCAGTGTGACGTCAGCGGTCAACTGACCCGGTCCTGGTCAAACCTGACCTGCGGGGTCCACATGTCATAGACTCACTGTTAATTAGGGGTTAGTCCCGTGTTGACTGGGATTTGACCCAACGTGGGGCCCCCTCGTCAGTGTCTGATAGGGAGAGTTAGAGGTGATTAGCGCCTAACCAGGCGACCACGTCAGCCCGCCGGAGTCGGCCGTGGCGACCTCAAACATGGCGGAAACTTCGCCGGAAAACTGCTACGGGCTCGGTTTTGTGCGTGGTTTGCTATTGTGCGTGGCTGAAGGTGGCGCATCCATAGGTGTCGACGGATGGAGCTAGGTGGCGAAGATTGCGGAGCGGAAGCGCGGCGGCGGAGTTCGGGCGGTGATAGTTCTGGCGATGCAGCTGCGGCGGGAGCAGCGGATGGGTGTGTTGGGATCACAGGAGCATCTTGAGCACGATTACGCGCTCAAACACGAGCTTCAGCGGCTGCAACGACGGCGGCGGCATGGCCGGCGGCGATGAGCTCGGGCTCGGCGACATACGCGGCTAGGGAGCGCTATCGAGTGCGGTAATAGGGGGAAACGGATCATGAGCTCACAGTGGTCACGTCGAGATGGTCAACGAGCTCGGGGAAGCGACGACGGCAACAAATCGACGATGACGGCCTTCGGTGCCCGAGGAAGAAGAAGATGATGGCGCCGGCATTGCAGGGCGTCCGGTGATGCTTGGCTCGGCGAGGATGAAGCTAGCGGCAGTGCGAATCTCGGGAAGCGGAGAGGAGCGAGGGAGTGGCTAGCGCGGTGTTTCTCGGTGGAGTGGCCATGGCGGCCGGCCATGAGAGAAAAAGAGCAGGGGAGTGAGAGGGAGAGAGCAGAGAGCGAGGGGAAAGTGAGAGGGGGGGCCTCGGGCGTCTCCAGACGCGGATTAGGACGAAGGGGCGGCCTCCAACGCGAAGAAGGAGGTGGAGGGCTCCGCGGTGCGCGCGTGTGTTCGCTCCTGCCTACTGGCAGGAGGAAGACGGCGAGCGAGGAGGTAAGTGGGCTGGGCGGCCGAGATCTGATGTTGGGCCGCCAGTGGACAGAATGGCGCCAAATAAGTTCTGGTAAGTTTCTACTCTTACCTTTTTTGTTTACATTTTCTATTTCTCTGTTGTTTTTGAATTAATAAAATACTAAACCTTTCCTGAAAATCTTGAGATAAGTTGTGGGCCTTTGTTGAAATATTTTTCAGCAGCCCTCAAACGATGTCAGTATTATTTGGGCAAATAAAATATATATACATGAATTAAATGCCCAAATACAAATACTTAATGCATTAATTCAAAAATCCAGAGTGACCTAGAAAAATGTGCACCACTTTTGCCAGAGGTTCTAGACCAATTCAAAAATGATGAACTTTTTCTGAAAAGCATTCTGGGTTCATTGAAAATATTTCTGGTTGACCCTATTTGATTTAATTTGGTGCTAGGGTTTGTCATCCCCATTTCAAATTTATTTAAATTGTAAACATGATGACATGAGAAACAAGCAAAGGCAACAGGGGCTGAGCTAGGGCTGTGACAAACCGCCAGGTCCAAGTGGGTCGCTGGTGAATCGCCAAACTCTAGCCGAGTCATACATCCGACGGTTTACGCCGCGGGGTATATCTCCGACACTTAGTGAAATTCCTCAAGACTCATTTGGTCAAATTCCTCAAACCTATTCGTTTTTGAAAAACCTTCTGAGAACGCATATGACCTCTCCAAATTCCTCGCAACTATACTCCGTTCACAGGTACAAATATCTGCTGCTGAATCACTAGATTCTCGTCAACTTAACTCATTTGCAGCGTTCCTCGAAGAAAAGTTGCACACCTCTTCAGAAACTTCAGTTGTTCATATTACTCAGCTGAAGAAAATGGCTGAAGGAAAGAAGCCCTGAGAAGGGTGGAAAGAGGCCCGAGGTCAATCTTGCTTCGAAATCCACGAGGACATTTATCTTTGATATCTGACTCTGATGAGGCCAAATTTGGCAAGGAGGACAAGAATCGGCGCAAGGTGCGCATACAACGGATAGAGAGGAGATGGGCACGGGAATGGAGGGAGTACAGGTATGTTACTCCCAAGTATATGAAGAAATTCGCACTCAACACTCCATGCTCAAGACCTCCATTGGCACCAGGCCAACTGGCAGATCCCACCAGCCTCAAGCGCAGTGAGGACTATGCTGATGAATGGGCAAAGCGCCAGGCCAAGCTGGCCAAGAAAGCAAAGGAAGCAGTGAAGAAATTCAATGCAGACTCTGCTACTGCTGCTGCTACCGCAGCTGAAGCCTCTGCTAGTCAGCCGAATAAGGCGATGCCTAAGAAGCCTACTCATAAGTCAAGCGCTTCTCCTTCAATGCCCTCACGGCCAAGCTCCTCAACAATGCCCTCAAGGCCAGATTCTTCAAAGCCCTCGCGGCCAACTCCTCAATCTGCTCCTCCTCCTCCAAAGTCCTCAGCTCCTCCGACAAAGTCTTCAGTTGCTCCGACCATATCCTCTGCACCTGTGCATCTCGCCACGTGCCAAAGGATAACTGGCATCTCAATTGCCTCAGGAGCATCTGCAAGTTCCTCAGCTGCACCAAATTCCTCAGCTGGCCCCTCTCTTTGAAGAAAAAAGGCCATTCTTTGGACGAGGCCTTCGACCAAGTCCTCACAAGAAGCCGGTCGCCTTCCAAGTTCCCTCTGATGACGATGAGGCTGATGATGAACAATTTGCCGAAATCATCAAAGACAGGCAGGCCAGGGCCGCAAGAGCCAAAGTCATGTTCTGACTGCCTTAATTGAGGAAGAAAAGTGGAAATTTGAAGAAGGCATAAGACTGAAGAAAGCGCAGTACAAGAAGTAGCGCTACCTCAAGGACAATGTCCTCACTCTTACCCCTGATCAACTCATTGCCTTGCAAGCTGAAATCAAGCAATTGAGTGATGAACTCAATCGCTACTATGCTGATTAGAAGGGCGCCAAGGTTCGATTCGTCAATATGACGAAGAAATTCACTTCAATATGCTGATTAGAAGGGCGCCAAGACTTTCTGAAGACTTTGAAAGTGAAGAAATTGGTGTGACCATGAAGACTTGATATTCATTCAAGGAATATGAAGCGTGAAGACTTTTGTTTTCGTAGTTTCATTTTCTCTTTCTTGAGTCATAGGAAACACCGTACTGTTAAAGGGGGTCAAGGAAATACTAAGGAAAAATTTCCATGTGATGCTCAACTCAAATCCTATACCTACCAATCCCTTCGAGTGAAGCCATTGGAAATCTCATACTGATTCAGTCAAATTCTTGATTCTGAGACGCAGATTCTTACAGTCACCGATGACTTTACTCGACCGACGAGTTAGGAATTCGCCACCGTGAATTGCCTACACGTGAGAACATGATATACGAGGACTTTGAGAGTCAAATTTCCGACCGTTCTTTGTCTTCTGGCGGCGGACCAAAATATCTTATCCACCTAACGGTCATATCATTGAAGGGCATTTATGTCTTATCATGTCGGGCTGCTCCCTAGGCTATAAATAGCCGCCCCTACAACCACTAGTTGGTTGGCTGCTCGAGAGAACTTGACACTTGTCATTTGAGAGCAACCCATCCTCCGAGGACTTTGGCGAAAATCATCAAATGAGGAAAATCCCAAAACCAAACCCCACAAAACCCAAAGTGATTGAGCATCATGAAGAAATTGATCTGCATGGATCGACGCTTGTTACCTTTGAAGACTGTGCTTCTTCCATACGGTTAGGCGTCAAGGTCTAGAGCATCAAGAGGAATTGTGGATCGCCGAGTGACCAAGTCTGTGAAGGTTTGGAAGTCACACAAGACTTACCACGAGTGATTGGGCCGAGGCCTGCGTGGTCTTAGTTCGAGGAGAATACGGTGAGGACTGGGTGTCTGAGTTGCGGCTCGAGATCGGGTGTCCGGGATGTGTGTCCTCGAGTTTAAATACTCGGCCGCTCCAACCAGACGTATAACCGAGAGGCAGAGTTGGAACTGGTTTACCAAATCATTGCCTTCACCAACTAGTGGTTCTATTTCCTCAACTCATTCATTTCCTCATTACGTGTTGCATGTTGTTCATATCGTGCTTGAAGACTTTGATGAAGACTTTCACAAATTCCTCAGTTCAATTTCTTGATCTGTTTGTCTTCATCTTGTTATCCTGTGTTTACGCTTTACGTACTCTGTTCTAGTCTTCATTTCATCATCTTGACTATGTGTGTATTCTGTTATGTTTACCTCTGAGTACATATTCTGCTGCAAGTAGTTCTTCGCTAAGGAATTTCCTCACCGGCAAATTCCTCAGTGAAGAATTTCATAAAAATCGCCTATTCACCCCCCCTCTAGTCGATATAACGCACTTTCAATTGGTATCAGAGCAAGGTACTCCTTGTTACGTGTGATTTTAGTTTAACCACCTGGAGTTCTAGTTATGTCGACCGCAGGTATGAAGAAAGTGACATGCCCTATCTTTGACGGTCATGACTATCTCAAGTGGAAGGCCATGATGAAGAAGCGCCTCATGGCAAAGGACAGTGAGCTATGGACCATCACTGAGATTGGTCTTACTGATCTATGCAAGATGGCGAATGCTGATGATATTCGCAAGTACACTCGACTTGGTATCATAGCTAAGGATATCATCTGCTCATGCCTATCCAGAGACCAATTCGGGCGAATTATGCATCTTGGCAATTCAAAGCTCATCTGGGACCGAATCTCTGATGTCTATGAAGGTCATCGAACTTTTCATGATCCCTGGTTTGAGGACTTCAAGGAATCTCTCAAAACGATGACTTTTGAGCCAGAATCATCATCGTCTGCATCTTGTCTTATGGCAAACGGTGCTGAGGTAACCGAATGCTCCTCATCCGAGTTTTGTGATGAATCTGATAATGATGAATCTGACAATGATGAATCTGATGATGACATTGAATCATGCTATACTAAACTCATTTGCGTTGCCACTAAACAACAAACGGTTTTAGAACAAACTCAAGATATGTTAGAGCGAAGTGATAATATATTCTTGAAAGAAATGGATCGATCAAAAGCATTGGGTGAATGTCTTGGAGAATTCACTCCAAGTTTGGCGCCCTTCAAGATCAGCATAACACCCTCTTGAGTGATCATGAGAAGCTTTCTCTTGAAGCTCTTCAAAGAAAGGAAGATCTTGAAAAGCTAAGAGTGTGTTATGAAGATCTTCAGAAGGAGCACGATTCATTACTAGCTCAACAAATCAGCGCTTCTCAGGAAGAATTTGTTCCTCCATGCTTAAAGTGCATTGAGCGTGAATCGCTAATTCTTCACTGAATGTTCAAATGCTTCAAATGTTACAAATTCTTCATCCGCCTCTGCTACCACTAATTCCTCATCCGAGGACTTTGCTAGTATCCTTGACAATGCAGGGCTGAAGGAATTGTACATGAGAGCATGTACAAAAGCCTCAAAGGGCATCGACACTTTGTGATGTGATCAAAAGCAGATCCTCAACGAAACCCTAGGAAAGAGGGTATTGCCTTTGAGAGGAAACTCAATGCCGATGGAACATATTGAAGCTTTGAGCGGTACCCCAAAACCTCATGGGTTGCTCCAAAGGGACCTCCAGTTGATCCATCTAACTTATCGGCTTTACATGTGAATCTCCTCATTCTTCCGATGAGTCATTTGACTCCAACTATAAACTGTTCAAAAATCAGAATGGTGAAGTATTTGCTAGATATGTTGGCACTAAGCTGCGAGAGCGGTTCCCTATGAAGAAAATCTGGGTTCCCAAAAGATGTGTTGAAAGTCTTGGTGAATGTCCTCATGACACCACCGTGAAGAACAGAACCCCAGATCAAATTCTTCATATGAACCAAACTCTTCATATGGATCCAAGTCCTCATACGGACCAAATTCTTCACGAGGATCAAATTCCTCAACTAGATCAAAGTCCTCATATGATTATCATCGTGCTAACAAATCTCTCTCGAGGTAAAGCTAAGGGCTATGAATATGTGCATTATTCTTCAAACCATTATGTTCATAAGTCCCCGAAGAATTACTCTGCTTATTCATATGCTTACCCTAACCCCTCCTATGCTAAGCGAAATGATTTGGCATCTTTGCCACCTTTCTCACATGGTGCTCGCAGGATGATGAACTCTTTGCCACCCCTCCAGATGTGGGTGGTGAAGAAAAAGAACTAATCTTTTCTGCAGGGTCAGGTCTCTAGACGTGCTCTAACGTCTGAAGAATTTGCTGGGGACCTGACAAAATGCCTGAAAGGACGCAGGCGAATCATGATGAAATGAACTTTCATTTCACACGTTCTCATACTGCTATATCATTTATCGCTTGATGAAATTCATCGATGAACTTGATATCATATTCTTCACCGACGAAGCATATGAGATTGTAAGTTACACTAATTCATCTGCAGGATGATCAACCCAAAACCACTGAATGGGTCCTCGATAGTGGATGTACAAATCACATGACTGGTAACAAGAATCTATTGATGGATGCTCCTTTATCACCGTCACCTCTGAAGCATATCATATTTGCTGACAAAGGCAAAAGTCAGGTGTTGGGTCTTGGTAAGGTTGCTATCTCTAAGGATAAGCACATGGAAAAAGTCATGCTTGTTGAGTACTTAGGATACAATCTCATGTCAGTCTCAATGCTTTGTCATCTTGATATGGTTGTTGTCTTTGGCAAATATTGCTGTGTTGTGATTATGGAAGCTGACAATTCCAAAGTCTTCGAAGGCTTTAGGAGAGGAGATATGTATATTGTTGATCTCTCTACAGGACCACAACCAGCCGTGTGTCTACTTGCAAAAGCTTCAGAAGGCTGGCTATGGCATCGACGACTTGGTCATGCAGGCATGAGGAATTTGAACACGCTTGCAAAGAAGAAGCATGTCATTGGCATTGAGAATGTCAAATTCCTCAAGGATCACTTATGCGGAGCATGTGAAGCCGGAAAAATGACCAAGGCCAAGCATCCAGCGAAGACTATCATGACCACTACCCGTCCATTCGAATTGCTTCACATGGACCTCTTCGGACCTAACCATTATTCAGTAATCACAAACGATGCATCTCTATATGGTTTTGTCATTGTTGATGATTATTCTCGATATACATGGGTACACATTGTTACTTACAAACATGAAGTGCGTGAAGTCTTCAAGCGATTTTCCTCGAGGGCTTCAACCAACTTTGGTGTGAAGATCAAGCATATCGAAGTGACAATGGAACCGAGTTCAAGAATTCTGGTCTTGATGTCTATCTTGATGAACTTGGTATTACTCATGAATTATCTGCTCCTTATACTCCTCGGCAGAATGGCGTCGTGGGCGCAAGAACAGAACTCTTGTTGAGATGGCTCGCACTATGCTTGATGAATACAAAACGCCTCGGCGTTTTGGATTGATGCAATTGATCTTGCTTGCCACATCATCAACAGAGTATATCTTCACAAATTCTTCAAGAAGACGCCTATGAACTCCTCACTAACAAGAAACCCAATGTGAGTTATTTGAAAGTCTTGATTGCTAAATGTTGGATTAGAGATCCTCACCACAACTCTAAATTTGCACGAAAGCACATGAAGGTTTTATGCTTGGTTACGGGAAGGACTCGCACACCTCTGAGTCTTCAACATTGTTCTTCACAAGATTGTTGACATTGTAGATGTGCGGTTCGATGAAACTAATGGCTCGCAAAGAGAGCACCTACCTTCTGTGTTAGATGAACCAGCACCGAGGATGCTATCAAGCTCAAGGCAAGCGAGGATGTCATTCCTCTTCAAGAATCTGCTAAAGAATTCATTCCTTCGTGAAGAACGTCGAGCTGATGTACCGAAGAACATGATGAGGAAAATGGTCTTTGAAGAAAATGCTGATCAAAATCCTCGTGACAACCAACTCATCCACGCGTTGCAAAAGAAGTGCAAGTGGAGAAGATCATCGATGACATCAGCGCACAGTCCTCTCACCGCTCAAAAGCCTCACACTTATCTAACTTTTGTGGGCACTATGCTTTTGTCTCTATCTCAGAGCCCACTAAGGTAGATGAAGCATTTCGGGCCGAGTGGATTCAGGCTATGCAAGAATAATTACATCAGTTCGAGTTGAACAATGTCTGGGAATTGGTCAATCACCCACATCCTCGCAAGCATAATATCATTGGCACAAAGTGGATCTACCGCAACAAGCAAGATGAAAATGGCCTTGTGGTGAGGAATAAGGCACGACTAGTAGCTCAAGGCTACACACAGGTTGAAGGAATTGATTTCGATGAAACTTTTGCACATGTTGCTAGACTTGAAGCTATTCACATTTTACTTGCCTATGCTAACCATCATGATATCATCTTATATCAAATGGATGTGAAAAGTGCATTCCTCAATGGTAAGCTTGAGGAAGAAGTATATGTTGCTCAACCCCCAGGTTTTGAAGATCCCAAGAATCCTGACAAAGTCTTCAGACTGAATAAGGCCCTCTATGGCCTCAAGCAAGCCCCTCGGGCGTGGTATGACACATTGAAGGAACTCTTCGTGAAGAATGGCTTCACACCCGGTTCACTTGACCCTACTCTTTTTACTAAATCATATGATGGTGAACTGTTTGTGTGCCAAATATATGTTGATGATATTATCTTTGGCTGTACTAACCAACGATATAGTGATGAATTTGCCTATATGATGAGTGAAGAATATCAAATGTCTATGATGGGAGAGTTGAAATTCTTCTTAGGTCTTCAAATTAAATCGACAGCGCAATGGCATATTCATATCTCGGAGAAATACCTCAAAGATGTCTTGAGGAAATTGGCATGCAAGATTGCAAAGGCGTCAAAATTCCTATGCCCACAAATGGTCATCTATGCCTTCGATGAAAATGGTATTGACTTGATCACAAGGTATACCGCTCCATGATTGGTTCTTTATTGTACTTATGTGCATCTAGGCGGATATAATGCTTAGTGTTTGCATGTGTGCCCGATTTCAAGCTGCATCAAGGAATCACACCATAAGGCTGTGAAGCATATTCTTCGATATCTAGCTCACACACCAACACTAGGATTATGGTACCCCAAGGGCTCTGCTTTTGATCTCATTGGATATTTTGACTCGACTATCTTTGGTGATCGTGTGGACCGCAAGTCAACATCGGCACTTGTCATTTCCTCGGACGATCTTTGGTGCATTGGTCCTCGAAGAAAGCAGCTGTGTATCTCATCTCTTCTGAAGCTGAATACATTGCTGCTTTGGCTCATCTTGTGCTCAAGCTGCTTTGGATGAAGCAAACCCTCAAGGACTATGGTGTCAATGTGAAGAATGTGCCTCTCCTCTGCGACAATGAGAGTGCCATCAAGATTGCTCACAACCCAGTTCAGCACTCGAAGACTAAGCACATCCAGTTCGTCATCATTTTCTTCGTGATCATGTGTTGAAGGCGATATCTCCATCGAGCATGTGAAGGCGAAGAACAGCTAGCTGATATCTTCACTAAGCCCTTGGATGAGAAGAGATTTAGCAAGTTCGGTGTGAGCTAAATATCTTAGAATCTTGAATGTTCTTTGAAAAGGACACACATCCTAACCCTTATGCATAATTGATGACTTAGATGTGCAACACATGAAGAAACGTTTTCCTCAATCAATGAAGAATAACATTTTAAGTGTGAAGAAATTAATGAAGAATTTGATTCTCGAACCCTCGACAATTGTGCGCTGTGTCTGAAATCATCATTCTTATCTGATGGGCTACGCCACCACAAAAGTTGAAATATCTTCAATTTGAGTTTTTCCTCATTTCTGAAATTCCTCAGTTTTTCAAATTCTTCAACTTTGCAAAATCTTCAATGTTCCCGTCGTTTTTCTTCATTGGATATATATATATATATATTAGTTTATGTCCTCTACAGCATTCACTTATTGCTAACTCTTCAAGTTGCGATTTCTGCTAAGTGAATGTGATCGGACCCTTCCCCCTCTATGCTATACTCAATCCAATCTATTCACAAATTCTTCATGTGCGTTCTGATTGGAACTCGTTCAAAGTCTTCACTGTGTCCTTGACAGCTGAAGAAATTGCGAACGAAACTTTTAAGCAAATCTTATCCAAGTTTTCGGTTTTACCGCTCAAACCGTTCCGCATCCCACGATGTATTAGTTTAATCACCCACGATCTTACGATCTCATCGCACGATGCGTGGGTGACACATGTCGCATGAAGAAGAAAGGAAGGGCATGTTAGTCCAAAATCTTGAGGCGAACAGTTTTTCACCGTGGCTATAAATACCCTCTCCCTTCCTTACTTCATTTACTCCTTCGATCGCTGTCTCTCGGTCGAGCTCTCCTCAAACCCTAAGCGCCGCCGCTACTCCATCGCCGCCGGTGAGGAAAAGCTTCTTGCCTCGACCTCATCGCCGTTGTACTCGTGTGCGGCATGAAATCTTCACTCCGCCCGCCGTAGCTGTCTTCCTCTGCCAAGTTAGGCGTGGGAGATCTAACGTGACGAACTTCACTCAGTTCATTCCTGTTCATCGTGTTCTTGATTCGTGTAATTAAAAGTCACTTTTATTACTCGCGTTGATTCTCAAATCTTTCGAAAATCTTCAAAGGTGTTTTGTTCTTCAAATCTTCACATATGAACACCTCACACACTATATGCTCTTGATTTATCTCTCTAAGCATTCATTTCTTCAAGATTCCTCAATTGTGCGGATTTTCAATCTGTACAACTCTGGAACCTGAGACAAAACGCTTAGTGAAATTCCTCAAGGCTCAACTGGTCAAATTCCTCAAAACTTGTTCTTTTGAAAAATCATCGAGAAGCATATGACCTCTCCAAATTCCTCGCACCTACACTCTGTTCACGGTACTCATGTCATTCGCTGAATCACTAGGTTCTCATCAACTTAACTCATTTGCAGCGTTCCTCGAAGAAAAACTGCATACTTCTTGAGTGCTCTATTGTTCAAATTCCTCATCTAAAGAAAATGGCGAAGGCAAGAGACCGCAGAAGGGAGGAAAGAAACCAGAGGTCATGACGCCTTTGAGATTCTGAGGAAATATACAAAGACTATCTGACTTTTGATGAATCCAAGTTTGGCAAGGAGACCAAAAACCAGCGCAAAGTCGCATACAAAGGATAGAAAGAAGATGGGCATGAGAATGGAGGGAATACCGCTATGTTACTCCCAAGTACATGAGGAAATTCGCCTTAAACCCTCCATGCCCAAGAGCTCCACTGGCACTGGCCAAGTCACGATCCCACCAGCATCAAGCGTGGTGAAGACTTTCTGAAGAATGGTCCAGCGCCAAGCCAAATTGGCAAGACAGGCCAAGGAGGCGGTGAGGAAATTCAATGAGGACACTGCTCTGCTGCTGCTTGCCTTCTTGAGCCCTCGGTCAAGCCGAGGAAATCAATGCCAAAGAAGCCTGCTCGCAAGCCAAGTGCTTCACCATCAGCGCCCTCACGGCCCAGTTCCTCAGTCGCGCCCTCACGGCAAATTCCTCAGACTGCTGCTGCTCATTCAAAATCCTCAGCAGCTCCCTCCAAGTCCTCAACTCCTGTGCATCTTGCTACTTGTCAAAGGACTCAGGGTTTCTCAATTGCTTCTGGTGTCTCAGCAAGTTCCTCAGCTGCACCAATGTCCTCAACAGGCCCCACGCTGCTGAAAACAAAAGCAACAGCTGGATGCGGTCCTCGGCCAAGTCCAAAGAAGAAACAGGTTGCATTCAACGTTCCCTCTGATGATGAAGCCTCTGATGAAGAACTTGCAGAAATCATCAGAGACAGACTGACCAAGGCCGCTAGAGCCAAAAGAACAAATGTGCCTCTGCTTTTGGATCTGAAGAAGATCCTTGACTTCATTGACCTATGGCATCAGGATCCAAACACTCCTATACCGGATCTGCCACTGACTCCTGGTCAAAGTCGTATGCTTAACCATTTCATTGCTGAAGAGAAATGGAAATTTGAAAAGGCTCGTGAATTGAAGAGAGCACAAGCCAGAAAGGAGAAGCTTCTGAGAAAGAACTTAGTCAACTAGACTCCTGAAGAACTTCTCAAAGCTCAATCTGAAATTCAAGCACTCAGCAAGGATTTCGATGCTTACAATGCTGACTGGCAAGGAGCCAAGGTGAGATTCGTCAATTTGACGAAGAAAATGACAACTATTGCAGCCCCATCGCAACAAGAAAATCCTTAGGTGAAGACTCGCTCACTGCCGAAGAACATGCCAAGATTGCTGATGACTTTCAACATCTTGATGAAAACACAAGTTCGTGGCTGATGACTCCATTCCAGCATTGAAGAAATTCCTGGGGCATCCACTAGTGGTGCGCTGAAGAGCTGAAGGAAGCAGGCAATCTGCACCAGCTGCACTGAAGAAACTGTACCACAATCCTCGGCTCCTCCTGCGCCAACACCAACTCCAATTCTTCCTTACGCTATGAAGTGAAGAAGACAAAGGCTGCAGAGCGAGCTGCAGCGAAAAAAGGAAGGCATCATTGCGTCAAATTCTTCGGCTGCTAAGAAAATGAAGCCAATGACCAGCTCACTTGAAAACCCTATTGATGCCATTCCCATCTCCTCCATGTCGTCTAAGGAAATTGTTCCTTATGGAGAAGACTACACGATCCCAAGCGGATCCGATGAAGAAAATCAATCTGTTGCTACTTCAGAACAGCTTGATGAAGAAATTGAAGTGGAAGCTTTCCCTTCAACCCCAGTTGTTTCCTCACCGTGCCTCGGTTCACGGTGAAGAGGCGGTGTTGAGGAAATTGAAAAAGAAGACGAAGACGTGGATATTGGGTGCACTACACCAGTGATGAACAATGACTTTTGGGAAAGTCAGCATCCCAATACTCCTCTCTTCACTCCGCTTCAACAAGTTCCTCTGTCCCCGGCTACAACTGTTCAAATGGGCTCTGAAGAAACTCATCCCGCATCATCTGTCAACGAAGAAATTCTAGCCACTAGCGCTGAAGAACCCACTGCTGATCCTCAAACTGCACAAGGAGAGGAACCAGAAATTCCTCAGCTTGAAGAACCTGAGATCGCGATTCCTGAGGTTGTGTTGCAAATCACTGATATTCCTCTGCCCAAACCGAAGAATCCGTTCTCGAGCAAGAAAAAATTCAAGGCTGAAGACTTCTTTTCTGAGCATGTGTTCTTCACTGCTTATAATCCATATGACTCTGCTTTCGAATGAGTAAAAGGCGCTTCGGACTCCTACTCAAGCAAACTTCTATTCCTCGGTGTTGTTTGACAAGGACAAGATCTTCGACCATGAGCATATTCCTCATGAGGATATGGAATCTTTGCCGTGCTTGAGCGATTACTTCGTGTTCTTCACGATGCGAGAGCTCTTGAATTTCTGACCGACATTTATTTGGAATGAAGAACTCATTCTTGATTCTATGCCACCGCACATCACGGAGATCTTTGAAGACATCAATTCATGGGTACTAGATTGGATGACGAGAATACTCACTACAAGGCACCAGAACTGAATTGCCGTGTCCTTCCTCTTGATCCTCCCCATGAAATCAAGACGTTGCATCTACAATGACCGTGGAACTGTCTCGATCACTTTATGCAACTGCTCATGAAGCCGCTGAAGCCAGGACAGGCCACTCGAACCAAATTCCTCGTCAAGGAATTGATGTATGTGCCTCGGACCGTCTATAGAATCTTGACGAAGACAATGAGTCCCATCAAAGGCCACGACTCAAATGAAGAAGATGTCGTTGGCATCATGAAGAACATGCTTTTCAATATCATTCATGGCGTTCCTGTCAACTTCCATGATTTCTTCATGAGGACTCTGGCCAATGTTGCAATGTCACCTTTTGAGCTGAAGCCATATGCGCCTTGGATCATGAGATTCATAAGGGCAAGATCTTCACTGAACTACAAGGCTGACACTCTGAACCATGGCAGCTACTTGCCGCCCATTGAAGTCCTCAAGCGACCAGTTTCATCATCTGATGACAAGGGCAAGGCAGCAGCTGTAATTGATGAAGGCACTCGTCCATTGGATGGTCAATTTCGCAAGGCTGCATCTTACTCCACCAATGACGATTCTGCAACGCATGACACTGCCGCAAATACCTCAACCAAGCAACAGCCTCAAGCAAGCGCACCGTGGTGATGGTGATCGTGAGTTACTCCTCGGTCTTCATCGGAAGGTTGAGCATAATCGAAATGGGTGAAGCACCAATTTGCTGCAATTCTTCACAACATGACCTCAACACATAATGCGGTGAAGAAAAATCAGTACTACCTTCATGAAACCCTCAACCGCTTTGGGCTGTTCTTAATCATGTCTATTCAGCGGAAGAATTGAAGACTATGGGTCTTGAGGAAGCATTATTGGTCGCACCACCTCGAAGAAATTCAAGAGAGTCAAAGTTCCCGATCGGTGGCTAGCTCTTATTCTTCATCGCGTGAAACTGATGAATATGAAGATTTGGGCGACAACTGCGGCGAGCCCTACTTCAACAAACAACCACGACAACGCTGGCGCTCCTCCATCAACTTGAATATCTTGAGGCGTTAGTCCTCGGTCGCCGATCCTTTTGGTCATTTTATGACAAAGGGGAGAAATCTGAGTTAGTCTTCAAGCGGGTTCATACTATGGGCGTATTTATTAAGTTACAACTCGTTCTTCGAAACTTTTATTGGATCGAGTTGTAATCTTAAACCGATGGTGCCTCGACACTTTTGAGCGGTGCATTGTGCTGACTTTGCCATGTGCTCGATACTTTGATGTGTTATTCGGCATGCTTATTCCTCGTTAATATCATTGCACGCATCTTTGAATCTCATCGGCACCATATTTCATCATGCATTTCAAATTCTTCATATTATATATCAAATCGTGTATGAATTACAAGATATAGGGGAGATCTCCATGATTCATTTCTTCAAATGTGCATTGCCTCAAAAGCAAATTCCTCATTATGCACACATTAGGGGAGTTCTTCTATATCTTGCAATCAAATTCCTCAATATCAGTATTTACACTTCATATGTTTATCCCGTTGAAAACTTAACCTATGTTGTCATCAATCACCAAAAGGGGAGATTGTAAGTGCATCTAGTGCCCTTAGTGATTTTGGTGTATTGAAGACTTATAGGTTAAATGGCTGATCGTTGTGAGTGTACACTGGTCTATAAGTCTATGAGGAGTTTGATATTTATAGAGAAAGCCGACCCCTAAAAATGAAGTTCTTCGACTGAAGACTTTGATATTCTGAAGACTTTCTGAAGACTTTGAAAGTGAAGAAATTGGTGTGACCATGAAGACTTGATATTCATTCGAGGAATATGAAGCGTGAAGACTTTTGTTTTCGTAGTTTCATTTTCTCTTTCTTGAGTCATAGGAAACACCGTACTGTTAAAGGGGGTCGAGGAAATACTAAGGAAAATTTCCATGTGATGCTCAACTCAAATCCTACACATACCAATCCCTTCAAGTGAAGCCATTGGAAATCTCATACTGATTCGATCAAATTCTTGATGTGAGATGCAGTTCTTCAGTCACCGATGACTTTCTCGGCGAGAGAGTTAAAATTCATGGTGTGAATTGCCTACACGATGAGAACATGATAGCCCCGAGGACTTTGAGAGTCAAATTTCCGACCGTTCTTTGTCTTCTTTACGGCGGACCAAAATATCTTATCCACCTAACGGTCATATCATTGAAGGGCATTTATGTCTTATCATGTCGGGCTGCTCCCTAGGCTATAAATAGCCGCCCCCTACAACCACTAGTTGGTTGGCTGCTCGAGAGAACTTGACACTTGTCATTTGAGAGCAACCCATCCTCCAGAGGACTTTGGCGAAAATCATCAAGTGAGGAAAATCCCAAAACCAAACCACCACAAAACCCAAAGTGATTGAGCATCATGAAGAAATTGATCTGCGTGGATCCGGCGCTTATTACCTTTGAAGACTGTGCTTCTTCCAGACGGTTAGGCGTCAAGGTCTAGAACATCAAGAGGAATTGTGGATCGCCGAGTGACCAAGTCTGTGAAGGTTTGGAAGTCACTGAAGACTTACCACGAGTGATTGGGCCGAGGCTTGCGTGGCCTTAGTTCAAGGAGAATACGGTGAGGACTGGGTGTCTGAGTTGCGGCTCGAGAGGCTGGGTGTCCGGACTGTGTGTCCTCGAGTTTAAATACTCGGCCGCTCCAACAGACGCATAACCGAGACAGCAATTTGGAACTGGTTTACCAAATCATTGTCTTCCTGTGGTGGTTCTATTTCCTCAACTCATTCATTTCCTCATTACGTGTTGCATGTTGTTCATATCGTGCTTGAAGACTTTGGTGAAGACTTTCATAAATTCCTCAGTTCAATTTCTTGATCTGTTTGTCTTCATCTTGTTATCCTGTGTTTCGCTTTACGTACTCTGTTCTAGTCTTCATTTCATCATCTTGACTATGTGTGTATTCTGTTATGTTTACCTCTGAGTACATATTCCGCTGCAAGTAGTTCTTCGCTAAGGAATTTCCTCACCGGCAAATTCCTCAGTGAAGAATTTCATAAAAATCGCCTATTCACCCCCCCTCTAGTCGATATAACGCACTTTCAAGCTGCATCAGTTGCGCCTGAAGAAAATGATCCAAAGTCGTCTACACCTCCTGCGCCTACACCAACTCCGATCCTTCCATCTGCATCAGATGCGAAGAAGACCAAGGCTGCAGAGCATGCAGCTGTGAAGAAAAGGAAGGCATCAACTTCATCAAATTCTTCAGCTCCGAAGAAGATGAAGCCTTTGACTAGTTCAATTGAAAACCCAATTGATGTCGTTCCAGTCTCTTTCATGCCATCAAAGGACCTTGTTCCTTTTTGTGAAGATTATGTGATTCCCAATGAATCCGATGAAGACAATCCTTCTGCTGTTTCGTCAGAGCAGTTGGATGAAGAAATTGAAGTGGACGAAATCCCTTCAACCCTAGTTGTTTCCTCACCTATGCCTCAGTTCACTGCTGAAGAGGCAGGTGTTGAAGAAATGGAAGATGAGGATGTGGACATTGGTTGTACCACACCTGTGCTAAATGACGACTTTTGGGAAAGTCAGCACCCCAACTCTCTAATGCTCACTCCACTCCAAGCAATTCCTCGGTCCCCTGCTGCCACTGAAGTGCAAATGGGATCTGAAGAATCTCATGCAACCCCATCTGTCCCTGAAAAAATTCCAGCCACTAGTGCTGAAGAAATTGTGAATGAAGAATTGAAGACCCAGGTTGCAGCTGAAGAAGAACCTGAAATTCCTTAGTCTGTGGATCCTAAGATTGTGATTCCTGAGGTGGTGATGCAATTGACTGACACTTCTCAACCCAAGCCAAAGGATCCCTTCTCAAAGAAGCAAAAATTCAAGGCTGATGATTTCTTCTGTGAGCGTGTGTTCTTCACTGATTTCAACCCGTATGACAATGCTTGTCTTAGAAGGAAGCGTTTCTGGACTGCCAGCCAGGCCAACTTCTATTCTTCACTTCTTTTCAACAAGGACAAAGTCTTCGACCACGAGCATATTCCTCATGTGGACATGGAATCAATGTCTTGCTTCTCTCAAGTACTCAGTATGCTCCATGATGCAGGCTTGCTCAACTTTTGCTCAGACATAGTTGATTGGAATGAAGAGCTTATTCTTCAGTTCTACGCAATGCTGCATATCACGGTGATCTTCTTGGCGTCAACTCTTGGGTGTTGGATGGATGGTGAAAACACTCACTACAAGGCACCGATCTACGAATTGCTTCGTGCCACCTTAATCAGTCCTCCACTGAAGGTGCTCGTTGTCTGTATGATGAGCCTAAACTCACTGCTCACTATATGCAAGTGCTCATGAAGCCTCTGAAGCCTGGTCAATCCCCAAGGACCAAATTCCTCATGAAGGAATTGCTCTATGTGCCAAGAACCATCTATCACATTCTGACGAAGCCCCAAGGACCATGAGTCCTATCAAAGGCCATGACTCATCTGATGAGGAAATCATTGGGATGATGAAGAATATGCTTTTCAACATAATGCATGGCATCCCCATAAATTATCATGATTTCTTCATGAGGACTCTAGCGAATGTTGCAATTTCACCATTTGAGCTGAAGCCTTATGCACCGTGGATCATGAGATTCCTCAAAACAAGGTCTTCACTAAACTACAAGGCTGACTTTTAGAATCACCTCAACTACTTGCCCCCGATTGAAGTCCTCAAGCGGACATATTCCTCATCTGATGAGAAGGGTAAGTCTCCAACTGTTATCGATGAAGGCATTCATCCATTGGATGGTCAGCTCCGCAAAGCTGCATCTTATTCCACCAATGATGACTCTGCCACTCATGATTCTGCTGCCAATGCTCCCAAGTCAAGTCATCAAGCCACTGCTCCTCGTGTAATGACTGACTGTGAGCTGCTTCTAAGTCTTCACCAGAAGGTGGATCGAAACCACAAATGGGTTAAGCATCAGTTTGGCTCTATTCTTCACAACATGACTTCTACACATAATGCAGTGAAGAAAAACCATTGCTACCTCCATGAAGTTTTTGATCGCACCTGGGCTATTCTGTCACATCTATCTGGTGAAGAAGATCTGAAGCAAATGGGCTTCAAGGAAGATTTTGACTGATCTGCTCCTCCACCGAAGAAATTCAAGAAGGTCAAGGTTCCTTCCTTGGTGGCCAGTTCATATTCTTCATCACGCAACACGGACGAGTATGAAGACTTGGACGACACTGCGTCAGGCCCTCCAACGACTCAAGACCCTGACAACGCTGGCGCTCCTCCATCATCATGATATTCTTCAGGGGCGTTAGTCCTCATTTTCAACCCTTTTGGTCATTCGATGACAAAGGGGGAGAAATTTGAGTTAGTCTTCAAGTGGGTCTATCTTATATGGGCATTTTTTTCTCTAAGTTATAACTCTCGTTCTTTTGATGACTTTGCTGGATCCAGTTGTAATCTTAAACTCTATGGTGGCCTGATACTTTTGTTGTGTTCTTCTGCATGCTTATTCCTCATTAGTGTCAATGCACGCATGCTGAATTACATCAGTCACCATATTTTGTTGGCAATATGCCCTAGAGGCAATAATAAATTGGTTATTATTATATTTCCTTATTCATGATAATCGTTTATTATCCATGCTATAATTGTATTGATAGGAAACTCAGATACATGTGTGGGTACATAGACAACACCATGTCCCTGGTAAGCCTCAAGTTAACTAGCTCGTTGATCAACAGATGGTTACGGTTTCCTGACCATGGACATTGGATGTCGTTGATAACGGGATCACATCATTAGAAGAATGATGTGATGGACAAGACCCAATCCTAAGCCTAGCACAAAGATCGTAGTCCGTATGCTAAAGCTTTTCTAATGTCAAGTATCATTTCCTTAGACCATGAGATTGTGCAACTCCCGGATACCGTAGGAATGCTTTGGGTGTACCAAAGCGTCCTGGCGAATGGGTGGCTATAAAGGTGCACTCTGGTATCTCCGAAAGTGTATGCATTGGGTTGGCACGAATCGAGGCGGGATTTGTCACTCCATGTGACGGAGAGGTATCTCTGGGCCCACTCGGTAGGACATCATCATAATGTGCACAATGTGATCAAAGAGTTGATCACGGGATGATGTGTTATGGAACGAGTAAAGAGACTTGCCGGTAACGAGATTGAATAAGGTATCGGTATACCGACGATCGAATCTCGGACAAGTACAATACCGCTAGACAAAGGGAATTGTATACGGGATTGATTGAGTCCTTGACATCGTGGTTCATCCGATGAGATCATCATGGAACATGTGGGAGCCAACATGGGTACCCAGATCCCACTGTTGGTTATTGACCGGAGAACGTCTCGGTCATGTCTACATGTCTCCCGAACCCGTAGGGTCTCCCGAACGTCTTGGTTATAAAGGAAGTTTGTATGTGGTTACCGAATGTTGTTCGGAGTCCCGAATGAGATCCCGGACGTCATGAGAAGTTCCGGAATGGTCCGGAGCTAAAGATTTATATATGGGAAGTCATGTTTTGGTCACCGGAAAAGTTTCGGGTTTTATCGATAGCGTCTTGGGACCACGGGGAGGTCGAGGGCTCCACCAAGTGGGGCCACCATCCCCGGAGGGCTGCGTGGGCCAAGTGTGGGAGGGGACCAGCCCCAGGTGGGCTGGTGCCCCCCCCCCCCACAAGGGCCCAAGGCGCCTAGGGTTTGGGGGAGGGGGCGCACCCACCTAACTTGGGGGGCAAGTTTCCCCTCTCCCCCCCTTGGCCGCACCCTAGATGGGTTTGGGCTGGCCGCCGCCCCTAGGGGTGGAACCCTAGGTGGGGGCGCAGCCCCCCCTCTCCCCCTATATATACTTGAGGGTTTTGGGGCTGCCAACACATGAGTTCGACCTCTCCCTGGCGCAGTCCTTCCTCTCTCCCTTCTCCTCTCCCGTGGTGCTTGGCGAAGCCCTGCAGGATTGCCACGCTCCTCCATCACCACCACGCCGTTGTGCTGCTGCTGGATGGAGTCTTCCTCAACCTCTCCCTCTCTCCTTGCTGGATCAAGGCATGGGAGACGTCACCGGGCTGTACGTGTGTTGAACGCGGAGGTGCCGTCCGTTCGGCACTAGGTGTAAGTGCATCTAGTGCCCCTAAGTGATTTTGGTGTATTGAAGACTTATAGGTTAAGTAACTGATGCGTTTGTGAGTGTACACAGGTCTATAAGTCTATGAGGAGTTTGATATTCTGAGAGAAAGTCGACCCTAAAAATGAAGTTCTTCGATGAAGACTTTGATATTCTGAAGACTTTCTGAAGACTTTGAAAGTGAAGAAATTGGTGTGACCTTGAAGACTTGATATTCATTCGAGGAATATGAAGCGTGAAGACTCTTGTTTTCGTAATTTCATTTTCTCTTTCTTGAGTCATAGGAAACACCGTACTGTTAAAGGGGGTCGAGGAAATACTAAGGAAAAATTTCCATGTGATGCTCAACTCAAAATCCTACACCTACCAATCCCTTGAGTGAAGCCATTGGAAATCTCATACAGATTCAGTCAAGTTCTTGATGTGAGACGCAGTTCTTACAGTCATTGATGACTTTCTTTCGATCGAGAGTTAGGAATTCGCCGGTCTTGAATTGCCTACACTGATGAGAACATGATAGCCCCGAGGAATTTGAGAGTCAAATTTCCGACCGTTCTTGTCTTTGCGTGCGGCTGTCCAAAATATCTTATCCACCTAACGGTCATATCATTGAAGGGCATTTATGTCTTATCATGTCGGGCTGCTCCTAGGCTATAAATAGCCGCCCCTACAACCACTAGCTGGTTGGCTGCTCCGAAGAACTTGACACTTGTCATTTGAGAGCAACCCATCCTCAGAGGACTTTGGCGAAAATCATCAAGTGAGGAAAATCCCAAAACCAAACCCCACAAACCCAAAGTGATTGAGCATCATGAAGAAATTGATCTGCGTGGATCCGGCGCTTATTATCTTTGAAGGCTGTGCTTCTTCGAGACGGTTAGGCGTCAAGGTCTAGAGCATCCAAGAGGAATTGTGGATCGCCGAGGACCAAGTCTGTGAAGGTTTGGAAGTCACCTAAAGACTTACCACGAGTGATTGGGACGAGGCTTGCGTGGTCTTAGTTCAAGGAGAATACGGTGAGGACTGGGTGTCTGAGTTGCGGTTCGAGATCGGGTGTCCGGACTGTGTGTCCTCGAGTTTAAATATTCGGCCGCTCCAACAGACGTACAACCGAGACAGCAGTTGAACTGGTCTACCAAATCATTGTCTTCACCAACCGGTGGTTCTATTTCCTCAACTCATTCATTTCCTCATTCTTGTGTTGAATGTTGTTCATATCGTGCTTGAAGACTTTGGTGAAGACTTTCACAAATTCCTCGTTCAATTTCTTGATCTGTTGTCTTCATCTTGTTATCCTGTGTTTATGTTTTCCGTACTCTGTTCTAGTCTTCATTTCATCATGCTGACTATGTGCGTATCCTGCTATGTTTACTTCTGAGTACATATTCCGCTTCAAGTAGTTCTTCACTAAGGAATTTCCTCACCAGCAAATTCCTCAGTGAAGAATTTCATAAAAATCGCCTATTCACCCCCCCCCCCTCTGGTCGATATAACGCACTTTCAATTGGTATCAGAGCAAGGTACTCCCTTGTTCTGTGTGATTTTGGTTTAACCACCTGGAGTTCTAGTTATGTCGACCGCAGGTATGAAGAAAGTAACATGCCCTATCTTTGACGGTCATGACTATCCCAAGTGGAAGGCCATGATGAATAAGCGCCTCATGGCAAAGAACAACGAGCTGTGGACCGTCACTGAGATTGGTCTTACTGATCTATGCAAGATGGCAAATGCTGATGATATTCTCAAGTACACTCGACTTGATATCATAGCGAAGGATATCATCTGCTCCTGCCTATCCAGAGACCAATTCGGGCGAATTATGCATCTTGGCAATTCAAAGCTCATACGGGACCGAATCTCGATGTCTATGAAGGTCATCGAACTTGTCATAATCCCTGGTTTGAGGACTTCAAGGAATCTCTCAAACGATGACTTTCGAGCAGAATCATCATCGTCGCATCTTGTCTTATGGCAAAGCGGTCTTTGAGGTAACGAATGCTCCTCATCCGAGTCTTGTGATGATGAATCGATAATGATGAATCGACAATGATGAATCGATGATGACATTGAATCTGCTATACTAAACTCATTTGCGTTGCCACTAAACAACAAAGCGGTTTTAGAACAAACTCAAGATATGCTAGAAAGAAGTGATAATATGTTGCGCAAAGAAATGGATCAGTCAAAAGCATTGGGTGAATGTCTTCAGAGAATTCACTCCAAGTTTGACGCCCTTCAAGATCAACATAACACCCTCTTGACTGATCATGAGAAGCTTTCTCTTGAAGCTCTTCAAGGAAAGGAAGATCTTGAAAAGCTAAGAGTGTGTTATGAAGATCTTTAGAAGGAGCGCGATTCATTACTAGCTCAACAAATCAGCGCTTCTCAGGAAAAATTTGTTCCTCCATGCTTAAAGTGCATTGAACGTGAATCTGCTAATTCTTCACCTGAATGTTCAAATGCTTCAACTGTTACAAATTTTTCATCTGCCTCTCTATCACTAATTCCTCATCTGAGGACATTGCTAGTATCCTTGACAATGCAGGGTTGAAGGAATTGTACATGACAGGCATGTACAAAAGCCTCAAAGGGCATCGAGACACTTTGTGATGTGCTCAAAAGCAGATCCTCAACGAAACCCTAGGAAAGAGGGTATTGCCTTTGAGAGGAAACTCAATGCCGATGGAACATATTGGAAGCCCGAGCGGTATCCCAAAACCTCATGGGTTGCTTCAAAGGGACCTCAGTTGATCCATCTAACTTATCGGCTTTACATGTGAATCTCCTCATTCTTCCGATGAGTCATTTGACTCAACTATAAACTGTTCAAAAATCGAATGGTGAAGTATTTGCTAGATATGTTGGCACTAACTGCAGGAACGGTTCCCCTATGAAGAAAATCTGGGTTCCCAAAAGCTGTGTTGAAAGTCTTCAGGTGAATGTCCTCATGACACCACCTGTGAAGAATAGAAACCCCAGATCAAATTCTTCATATGGACCAAACTCTTCATATGGATCCAAGTCCTCATATGGACCAAATTCTTCACGAGGATCAAATTCCTCAACTGGATCAAAGTCCTCATATGATTATCATTGTGCTAACAAATCTGTCTCGCAGGGTAGAGCTAAGGACTATGAATATGTGCATTATTCTTCAAACCATTTTGTTCATAAGTCCTCAAAGAATTACTCTGCTTATTCATATGCTTACCCTAACCCCTCCTATGCTAAGCGAAATGGTTTGGCATCTTTGCCACCTTTCTCAAATGGTGCTCGCAGGATGATGAACTCTTTGCCACCCCTCCAGATGTGGGTGGTGAAAAAAAAGAACTAATCACTTCTGCAGGGTCAGGTCTCCAGACGTGCTGTAACGTCTGAAGAATTTGCTGGAGACCTGACAAAAATGCCTAGAAGGACGCAGGCGAATCATGATGAAATGAACTTTCATTTCACACGTCCTCATACTGCTATATCATTTATTGCTTGATGAAATTCATCGATGAACTTGATATCATATTCTTCCTTGATGAAGCATATGAGATTGTAAGTTACACTAATTCATCTGCAGGATGATCAACCCAAAACCACTTGAATGGGTCCTCGATAGTGGATGTACAAATCACATGATTGGTGACAAGAATCTATTGATGGATGCTCCTTATCACCGTCACCTCTTAAGCATATCATCTTTCTTGACAAAGGCAAAAGTCGGTATTGGGTCTTGGTAAGGTTGCTATCTCTAAGGATAAGCACATGGACAAAGTCATGCTTGTTGAGTCCTTAGGATACAATCTCATGTCAGTCTCAATGCTTTGTGATCTTGATATGGTTGTTGTCTTTGGCAAATATCGCTGTGTTGTGATTATGGAAGCTTACAATTCCAAAGTCTTCGAAGGCTTTAGGAGAGGAGATCTGTATATTGTTGATCTCTCTACAGGACCACAACCAGTCGTGTGTCTACTTGCAAAAGCTTCAGAAGGCTGGCTATGGCATCGACGACTTGGTCATGCAGGCATGAGGAATTTGAACACGCTTGCGAAGAAGAAGCATGTCATTGGCATTGAGAATGTCAAATTCCTCAAGGATCACTTATGCGGAGCATGTGAAGCCGGAAAAATGACCAAGGCCAAGCATCCAGCGAAGACTATCATGACCACTACCCGTCCATTCGAATTGCTTCACATGGACCTCTTCGGACCTAACCATTATTCAGCAGTCACAAATGATGCATCTCTATATGGTTTTGTCATTGTTGATGATTATTCTCGATATACATGGGTACACATTGTTACTTACAAACATGAAGTGCAGGAAGTCTTCAAACGATTTTCCTCGAGGGCTTCAACCAACTTTGGTGTGAAGATCAAGCATATCGAAGTGACAATGGGCCGAGTTCAAGAATTCTGGTCTTGATGTCTATCTTGATGAACTTGGTATTACTCATGAATTATCTGCTCCTTATACTCCTCGGAGAATGGCGTCGTGGGCGCAAGAACAGAACTCTTGTTGAGATGGCTCGCACTATGCTTGATGAATACAAAAGCGCCTCGGCGTTTTTGGATTGATACAATTGATCTTGCTTGCCACATCATCAACAGAGTATATCTTCACAAATTCTTCAAGAAGACGCCTATGAACTCCTCACTAACAAGAAACCCAATGTGAGTTATTTGAAAGTCTTGATTGCTAAATGTTGGATTAGAGATCCTCACCACAACTCTAAATTTGCACCGAAAGCACATGAAGGTTTATGCTTGGTTACGGAAAGGACTCGCACACCTCTGAGTCTTCAACATCGTTCTTCACAAGATTGTTGACCTTTGTAGATGTGCGGTTCGATGAAACTAATGGCTCGCAAAGAGAGCACCTACCTTCGTGTTAGATGAACCAGCACCGAGGATGCTATCAAGCTCAAGGCAAGCGAGGATGTCATTCCTCTTGAAGAATCTTTGAAGAATTCATTCCTGTTCATGAAGAATGTCGAGCTGATGCACCTGAAGAACATGATGAGGAAAATGGTGCTGAAGAAAATGCTGGTCAAAATCCTCAGCGACAACCAACTCATCCACGCGTTGCAAAAAGAAGTGCAAGTGGAGAAGATCATCGATGACATTAGCGCACCAGGTCCTCTCACCCGCTCAAAAGCCACACACTTATCTAACTTTTGTGGGCACTATGCTTTTGTCTCTATCTCAGAGCCCACTAAGGTAGATGAAGCATTTCTGGAGCCGGAGTGGATTCAGGCTATGCAAGAAGAATTACATCAGTTTGAGTTGAACAATGTCTGGGAATTGGTTAATCGCCCATATCCTCGCAAGCATAATATCATTGGCACAAAGTGGATCTACCGCAACAAGCAAGATGAAAATGGCCTTGTGGTGAGGAATAAGGCACTGCTAGTAGCTCAAGGCTACACACAGGTTGAAGGAATTGACTTCGATGAAACTTTTGCACCTATTGCTAGACTTGAAGCTATTCGCATTTTACTTGCCTATGCTAACCATCATGATATCATCTTATATCAAATGGATGTGAAAAGTGCATTCCTCAATGGTAAGCTTGAGGAAGAAGTATATGTTGCTCAACCCCCAGGTTTTGAAGATCCCAAGAATCCTGACAAAGTCTTCAAACTCAATAAGGCCCTCTATGGCCTCAAGCAAGCCCCTCGGGCGTGGTATGACACATTGAAGGAATTCTTCGTGAAGAATGGCTTCACACCCGGTTCACTCGACCCTACTCTATTTACTAAATCATATGATGGTGAACTATTTGTGTGCCAAATATATGTTGATGATATTATCTTTGGCTGTACTAACCAACGATATAGTGATGAATTTGCCTATATGATGAGTGAAGAATATCAAATGTCTATGATGGGAGAGTTGAAATTCTTCTTAGGTCTTCAAATTAAATCAGCAGCGAATGGCATATTCATATCTCGGAGAAATACCTCAAAGATGTCTTGAGGAAATTCGGCATGCAAGATTGCAAAGGCGTCAAAATTCCTATGCCCACAAATGGCCATCTATGCAATCGATGAAAATGGTATTGACTTGATCACAAGGTATACCGCTCCATGATTGGTTCTTTATTGTACTTATGTGCATCTAGGCGGATATAATGCTTAGTGTTTGCATGTGTGCCCGATTTCAAGCTGCAGAAGGAATCACACCATAAGGTTGTGAAGCATATTCTTGATATCTAGCTCACACACCAACACTAGGATTATGGTACCCCAAGGACTCGCTTTTGATCTCATTGGATATTTCGACTCGACTATGGTGGTGATCGTGTGGACCGCAAGTCAACATTTGGCACTTGTCATTTCCTCGGACGATCTTTGGTGCTGTTGGTCCTCGAAGAAACAGAGCGTGTATCACTTGTCTCTTCTGAAGCTGAATACATTGCTGCTGGCTCATCTGTGCTCAAGCTGCTTTGGATGAAGCAAACCCTCAAGGACTATGGCGTCAGCGTGAAGAATGTGCCTCTCCTCTGCGACAATGAGAGTGCCATCAAGATTGCTCACAACCCAGTTCAGCACTCGAAGACTAAGCACATCCAGATTCGTCATCATTTTCTTCGTGATCATGTGTTGAAGGGCGATATCTCCATCGAGCATGTGAAGACTGAAGAACAGCTAGCTGATATCTTCACTAAGCCCTTGGATGAGAAGAGATTTAGCAAGTTGTGGTGTGAGCTAAATATCTTAGAGTCTTCGAATGTTCTTTGAAAAGGACACACATCCTAACCCTTATGCATAATTGATGACTTAGATGTGCAACACATGAAGAAACGTTTTTCTTCAATCAATGAAGAATAACATTCTAAGTGTGAAGAAATTAATGAAGAATTTGATTCTCAGAACCCTACGACAATTGTACGCGGTGTCTGAAATCATCGTTCTTATATGGTGGACTACGCCACCACAAAAGTTGAAAATCTTCAATTTGAGTTTTTCTTCATTTTTGAAATTCCTCAGTTTTTCAAATTCTTCAACTTTGCAAAATCTTCAATGTTTCCGTCGTTTTCTTCATTGGCTATATATATATATATATATATATATATATATATATATATATGAGTTTATGTCCTCTACAGCATTCACTTATTGCTATTTCCTCAAGTTGTGATTTCTGCTAAGTGAATGTGATCGGACCCTTCCCCCTCTATGCTATACTCAATCCAATCTATTCACAAATTCTTCATGTGCGTTCGATTGAAACTCGTTCAAAGTCTTCACTTTGTGTCCTTGACAAGTGAAGAAATTGCGAAGCGAAACTTTTAAAACAAATCTTATCCAGATTTTCGGTTTTACCGCTCAAACCGTTCCGCATCCCACGATGCATTAGTTCAATCACCCACAATCTTACACGATCTCATCTGCACAGTACGTGGGTGACACATGTCGCGTGAAGAAGAAAGGGCAGGGGCATGTTAGTCCCAAAATCTTCGGCGAACAGTTTTCACGATGGCTATAAATACCCTCTCCTTCCTTACTTCATTTACTCGCTTTCGATCATTGTCTCTCGCTCGAGTTCTCCTCAAACCCTAGCGCCGCCACTACTCCATCGCCGCCGGTGAGGAAGAGCTTCACTGCCTCGACCTCGTCGCCGTCGTACTCGCGCCGGCCGCGGAATTCTTCACTCCGCCGCCGCCGTAGCTATCTCCCTCTGCCAAGTTAGGGCGTGGGAGATCTAACGTGACGAACTTCACTACAGTTCATTCCTGTTCGTCGTGTTCTTCAGTTCGGGTAATTAAAAGTCACTTTTATTACTCGCATTGATTCTCAAATCTTTCTGAAAATCTTCAAAGGTGTTTTTGTTCTTCAAATCTTCACATATGAACACCTCATACACTCTATGCTCTTGATTTATCTCTCTAAGCATTCATTTCTTCAAGATTCCTCAATTGTGCGGATTTTCAATCTGTACAACTCTGGAACCTGAGACAAAACGCTTAGTGAAATTCCTCAAGGCTCAACTGGTCAAATTCCTCAAAACTTGTTCTTTTTGAAAAATCGTCTGAGAACGCATATGACCTCTCCAAATTCCTCGCACCTACACTCTGTTCACAGGTACTCATGTCCGCTGCTGAATCACTAGGTTCTCATCAACTTAACTCATTTGCAGCGTTCCTCGAATAAAAACTGCATACTTCTTGAGTGCTCTATTGTTCAAATTCCTCATCGAAGAAAATGGCGAAGGCAAGAGACCATGAAGCGGAGGAAAGAAACCGAAGGTCATGACTGCCTTTGAGATTCTGATGAAATATACAAAGATTATTGCACACTGATGAATCCAAGTTGGCAAGGAGACCAAAAACCAGCGCAAAGTCGCATTCAAAGGATAGAACGAAGATGGGCACGAGAATGGAGGGAATATCGCTATGTTACTCCCAAGTACATGAGGAAATTAGCCTTAAACCCTCCATGCCCAAGAGCTCCACCGCTTTTGGCCAAGTCACGATCCCACCAAACATCAAGCGTGGTGAAGACTTTCTGAAGAATGGTCAGGCGCCAAGCCAAATTGGCAAGACAGGCCAAGGAGGCGGTGAGGAAATTCAATGAGGATTCTGCTGCTGCTGCTGCCGCCTGAGCCCTCGGTCAAGCCGAGAAATCAATGCCAAGAAGCCTGCTTTCATAAGCCAAGTGCTTCACCGTCGGCGCCCTCACGGCAAATTCCTCGAGGCTGCTGCTGCTCCTCCAAATCCTCAGCAGCTCCTCCAAGTCCTCAACTCTTGTGCATCGGCTACATGTCAAAGGACTCGGGGATTTTCAATTGCTTCGTGTCTCGGCAAGTTCCTCACTGCACCAATGTCCTCATCAGCCCCACTCTGCTGAAGACAAAAGCAACAGGTGGACGCGGTCCTCGGCCAAGTCCAAAGAAGAAACAGTTGCATTCAACGTGCCCTCGATGATGAAGCTTCGATGAAGAACTTGCGAAATCATCGAGACAGATCGACCAAGGCCGCTAGAGCCAAAAGAACAAATGTGCCTCTGCTTTTGGATCGAAGAAGATCCTTGAGTTCATTGACCTATGGCATCGGGATCCAAACACTCCCATACGGATCTGCCATCGACTCTGGTCAAAGTCCTATCTTGAACCATTTCATTCTTTCAAGAGAAATGGAAATTTGAAAAGGCTCGTGAGATTAAGAAAGCACAAGCCAAAAAGGAGAAGCTTCTGAGGAAGAACATCGTCAACTTGACTCCTGAAGAACTTCTCAAAGCTCAATCTAAAATTCAAGCACTCAGAAAGGATTTCGATGCTTACAATGCTGATTGGCAAGGAGCCAAGGTGAGATTCGTCAATTTGATGAAGAAAATGACAACTGTTGCAGCCCCATCGCAACAAGAAAATCCTCAGTGAAGACTCTGCTCACTCTTTGAAGAACATGCCAAGATCGCTTGATGACTTTCAACATCTTGATGAGAACACATGTTCTGGCTGATGACTCCATTCCGGCCGTGAAGAAATTCCTGGGCATCCACTAGTGGTGCGCTGAAATAATCAAGAGATCAGGCAAATTGCACGATTGCATACTGAAGAAACTATACCACAGTCCTTAGCTCCTCCTGCGCCAACACCAACTCCAATTCTTCCTTCTGCCTATGAAGTGAAGAAGACAAAGGCTGCAGAACGAGCTGCAGTAAAGAAGAGGAAGGCATCAGCTGCGTCAAATTCTTCGGCTGCGAAGAAAATGAAGTCAATGACCAGCTCGCTTGAAAATCCTATTGATGCCATTTCCATTTCCTCCATGTCGTCTAAGGAAATTGTTCCTTATGGAGAAGATTACACGATCCCAAGCGGATCTGATGAAGAAAATCAATCTGTTGCTACCTCGTAACAGCTTGATGAAGAAATTGAAGTGGAAGCATTCCCTTCACGCGATTGTTTCCTCACCCGTGCCTCGGTTCACGGTGAAGAGGCAGGTGTTGAGAAATGAAAAAAGAAGATGAAGGCGTGGATATTGGGTGCACTACACCAGTGATGAACGATGACTTTTGGGAAAGTCAACATCCCAATACTCCTCTCTTCACTCCGATTCTACAAGTTCCTCAGTCCCCGGCTACAACTGTTCAATTGGGCTCTGAAGAAACTCATCCCACATTGTCTGTAAATGAAGAAATTCCAGCCACTAGCGCTGAAGAACCCACTGCTGATCCCCAAATTCCTCAGCCTGAAGAACCTGAGATCGCGATTCCTGAGGTTGTGTTGCAAATCACTGATATTCCTCTGCCCAAACCGAAGAATCCGTTCTCGAGCAAGCAAAAATTCAAGGCTGAAGACTTCTTTTCTGAGCATGTGTTCTTCACTGCTTATAATCCATATGACTCTGCTCGAATGAGGAAAAGACGCTTCCGGACTCCTACTCAAGCAAACTTCTATTCCTCAGTGCTGTTTGACAAGGACAAGATCTTCGACCATGAGCATATTCCTCATGTGGATATGGAATCACTGCCGTGCTTCGAGCCAGTACTCCGTGTTCTTCACGATGCAGGGCTACTGAATTTCTGCACCGATATCTGTGACTGGAATGAAGAACTCATTCTTCAGTTCTATGCCACCCTGCACATCACCGGAGACGCTGAAGATATCAATTCATGGGTGCTAGATTGGATGACAGAGAATACTCACTACAAGGCACCAGCAACTGAATTGCTTCGTGTCCTTCCTCTAGATCCTCCCCATGAAACTGCACGCTGCATCTACAATGGCCGCGAACTGTCTGATCACTTTATGCAAGTGCTCATGAAGCCGCTGAAGCCAGGACAGGCCACTCGAACCAAATTCCTCGTCAAGGAATTGCTGTATGTGCCTCGGACCGTCTATAGAATCTTGACGAAGAAAATGAGTCCCATCAAAGGCCACGACTCAAATGAAGAAGATGTCGTTGGCATCATGAAGAACATGCTTTTCAATATCATTCATGGCGTTCCTGTCAACTTCCATGATTTCCTCATGAGGACTCTGGCCAATGTTGCAATGTCACCTTTTGAGCTGAAGCCATATCGCCTTGGATCATGAGATTCATAAGGGCAAGATCTTCATGAACTACAAGGTCGACACTCAATCATGGCAGCTACTTGCCGCCCATTGAAGTCCTCAAGCGACCAGTTTCATCATCTGATGATAAGGGCAAGGCAGCAGTTGTGATTGATGAAGGCACTCGTCCATTGGATGGTCAATTTCGCAAGGCTGCATCTTACTCCACCAATGACGATTCTGCAACGCATGACACTGCCGCAAATACCTCAGCCAAGCAACAGCCTCAAGCAACCGCACCCAGGGTGATGACTGATCGTGAGTTACTCCTCAGTCTTCATCAGAAGGTTGATCGCAATCAGAAATGGGTGAAGCGCCAATTTGCTGTAATTCTTCACAACATGACCTCAACACACAATGCAGTGAAGAAAAATCAGTACTACCTTCATGAAACCCTCAACCGCACCTGGGTTGTTCTTAATCATGTATATTCCACGGAAGAACTAAAGACTATGGGTCTTCAGGAAGCATTTGACTGGTCTGCACCACCTCCGAAGAAATTCAAGAGAGTCAAAGTTCCTGATTTGGTGGCCAGCTCTTATTCTTCATCGCGTGAAACTGATGAATATGAAGATTTGGACGACACTGCGGCAGGCCCTACTTCAACATCCAACCCCGACAATGCTGGCGCTCCTCCATCAACTTGAAAATCTTCAGGGGCGTTAGTCCTCAGTTTCGATCCTTTTTGTCATTTGATGACAAAGGGGGACAAATCTGAGTTAGTCTTCAAGCGGGTTCATACTATGGGCATTTTTATTAAGTTACAACTCTCGTTCTTCCGAAACTTTTATTGGATCGAGTTGTAATCTTAAATCCGATGGTGCCTTGATACTTTTGGTCGTGCTTTGATACGTTTGATGCTCTGATGCTTTTGAAGCACTAAGCTCTGAATGTGATATTTGAGCTCAAACTTTTGATGTGATATTCGCATGCTTATTCCTAGTCAATATTATTGCACGCATCTTTGAATCTCATCAGCACCATATTTCATCATTCATTTCAAATTCTTCATATCATATATCAAATGCGTGTATGAATTACAAGATATAGGGGGAGATCTCCATGATTCAACTCTTCAAATGTGCATTGCCTCAAAAGCAAATTCCTCACTATGCACATATTAGGGGAGTTCTTCTATATCTTGCAATCAAATTCCTCAATATCAGTATTTACACTTCATATGTTTATCCCCGTTGAAAACTTAACCTATGTTGTCATCAATCACCAAAAAGGGGGAGATTGTAAGTGCATCTAGTGCGCCTAAGTGATTTTGGTGTATTGAAGACTTATAGGTTAAGTAACTGATCGCTTGTGAGTGTACACAGTCTATAAGTCTATGAGGAGTTTGATATTTACAGAGAAAGTCGACCCTAAAAATGAAGTTCTTCAATTGAAGACTTTGATATTCGAAGACTTTCAAGACTTTGAAAGTGAAGAAATTGGTGTGACCTTGAAGACTTGATATTCATTCGAGGAATATGAAGCGTGAAGACTCTTGTTTTCGTAATTTCATTTCTCTTTCTTGAGTCATAGGAAACACCGCATTTGTTAAAGGGGTCGAGGAAATACTAAGGAAAAATTTCCATGTGATGCTCAACTCAATATCCTACACCTACCAATCCTTCGAGTGAAGCCATTGAAATCTCATACTGATTCGATCAAGTTCTTGATGTGAGACGCAGTTCTTACAGTCATCGATGACTTTCTTTCGATCGAGGAGTTAGGAATTCGCCAAAGTCGAATTGCCTACACGATGAGGAACATGATAGCCCCGAGGAATTTGAGAGTCAAATTTCCGACCGTTCTTGATCTCGCGCGCGGCTGTCCAAAATATCTTATCCACCTAACGGTCATATCATTGAAGGGCAGTTATGTCTTATCATGTCGGGCTGCTCCCTAGGCTATAAATAGCCGCCCCTACAACCACTAGCTGGTTGGCTGCTCCGAGAGAACTTGACACTTGTCATTTGAGAGCAATCCATCCTCCGAGGACTTTGAGCGAAAATCATCAAGTGAGGAAAATCCCAAAACCAAACCCCCACAAACCCAAAGTGATTGAGCATCACTGAAGAAATTGATCTGCGTGGATCCGACGCTTGTTACCTTTGAAGACTGTGCTTCTTCCAGACGGTTAGGCGCCAAGGTCTAGAGCATCCAAGAGGAATTGTGGATCGCCGAGTGACCAAGTCTGTGAAGGTTTGGAAGTCACCTGAAGACTTACCACGAGTGATTGGACGAGGCCTGCGTGGTCTTAGTTCAAGGAGAATACGGTGAGGACTAGGTGTCCCGAGTTGCGGCTCGAGATCGGGTGTCCGGATCTGTATGTCCTCGAGTTTAAATACTCAACCGCTCCAACCAGACGTACAACTGAGACAGCAGTTGGAACTGGTCTACCAAATCATTGTCTTCACCAACTGACTGGTTCTATTTCCTCAACTCATTCATTTCCTCATTACTGTGTTGAATGTTGTTCATATCTGTGCTTGAAGACTTTAAATGAAGACTTTCACAAATTCCTCAGTTCAATTTCTTCAGTCTGTTGTCTTCATCTTGTTATCTTGTGTTTACGCTTTCCGTACTCTGTTCTTGTCTTCATTTCATCATGCTGACTATGTGTGTATCCTGTTATGTTTACTTCTGAGTACATATTCCGCTGCAAGTAGTTCTTCGCTAAGGAATTTCCTCACCACCAAATTCCTCAGTGAAGAATTTCATAAAAATCGCCTATTCACCCCCCCCCCCCTCTAGTCGATATAACGCACTTTCACTAGGATCTCCGGTGATTTGGATCACGACGAGTACGACTCCTTCAACCCCGTTCTCTTGAACGCTTCCGCTTAGCGATCTACAAGGGTATGTAGATGCACTCTCCTTCCCCTCATTGCTGGTTTCTCCATAGATAGATCTTGGTGACACGTAGGAAAATTTTGAATTTCTGCGACGTTCCCCAACAATGGTATCAGAGCTAGGTCTATTGCGTAGATTCTTTGCACGAGTAGAACACAAAGTAGTTGTGGGCGTTGATTTTGTTCAATATGCTTACCGTTACTAGTCCAATCTTGTTTTGACGGTATTGTGGGATGAAGCGGCCCGGACCGACCTTACACGTACACTTACGTGAGACAGGTTCCACCGATTGACATGCACTTGGTGCATAAGGTGGCTAGCGGGTGCCGCCTCCCACTTTAGTCGGAACGGATTCGATGAAAAGGGTCCTTATGAAGGATAAATAGCAATTGACATATCACGTTGTGGTTTTGCGTGAGGTAAGAAACGTTTTGCTAGAAACCCATAGCAGCCACGTAAAACATGCAAACAACAATTAGAGGACGTCTAACTTGTTTTTGCAGGGTATGCTATGTGATGTGATATGGCCAAGAAGAATGTGATGAATGATATGTTATGTATGAGATTGATCATGTTCTTGTAATAGGAATCACGACTTGCATGTCGATGAGTATGACAACCGGCAGGAGCCATAGGAGTTGTCTTTATTTATTGTATGACCTGCGTGTCATTGAACAACGCCATGTAATTACTTTACTTTATTGCTAACAGGTAGCCATAGTAGTAGAAGTAATAAGTTGGCGAGACAACTTCATGGAGACAGGATGATGGAGATCATGATGATGGAGATCATGGTGTCATGCCGGTGACAATGATGATCATGGAGCCCCGAAGATGGAGATCAAAAGGAGCAAAATGATATTGGCCATATCATGTCACTTTTTGATTGCATGTGATGTTTATCATGTTTATGCATCTTATTTGCTTAGAATGACGGTAGTAAATAAGATGATCCCTCATTAAAATTTCAAGAAAGTGTTCCCCCTAACTGTGCACCATTGCGAAAGTTCGTCGTTTTGAAGCACCACGTGATGATCGGGTGTGATAGATTCTTACGTTCACATACAACGGGTGTAAGCCAGATTTACACACGCGAAACACTTAGGTTGACTTGACGAGCCTAGCATGTACAGACATGGCCTCGGAACACAAGAGACCAAAAGGTCGAGCATGAGTCGTATAGTAGATATGATCAACATGAAGATGTTCACCGATGATGACTAGTCCGTCTCAGGTGATGATCGGACATGGCCTAGTTGACTCGGATCATGTAATCACTTAGATGACTAGAGGGATGTCTATCTGAGTGGGAGTTCATAAGATGAACTTAATTATCCTGAACATAGTCAAAAGATCTTTGCAAATTATGTCGTAAGCTCGCACTTTAGTTCCACTGTTTAGATATGTTCCTAGAGAAAAATATAGTTGAAAGTTGACAGTAGCGATTATGCGAACAGTAGAAAGCTTTTGTCCTTAATGCACCGCTCAGTGTGCTAAACCCCAAACGTCGTCTGTGGATGTTGCGAACATCGGACATACATGTTTTGATAACTACGTGATAGTTCAGTTAAACGGTTTAGAGTTGAGGCGCCAAAGACGTTTTCGAAATGTTGCGGAACATATGAGATATTTCAAGGGCTGAAATTGGGATTTCAGGCTCGTTCCCACGTCAAGTGGTATAAGACCTCCGACGATTTTCTTAGCCTGCAAACTAAGGGAGAAAAGCTCAATCATTGAGCGTGTGCTCAGATTGTTTGAGTGCAACAATCACTTGAATCGAGTGGGAGTTGATCTTCCAGATGAGATAGTGATGTTTCTCCAAAGTCATTGCCACCAAGCTACTAGAGCTTCGTGATGAACTATAACATATCAGGGATAGATATGATGATCCTTGAGGTATTTGCGATGTTTGACACGCCGAAAGTAGAAATCAAGAAGGAGCATCAATTGTTGATGGTTGGTGAAACCAGTAGTTTCAAGAAGGGCAAGGGCAAGAAGGGATACTTCATGAAACGGCAAATCAGCTGCTGCTCTAGTGAAGAAACCCAAGGTTGAACCCAAACCCGAGACTAAGTGCTTCTATGATAAGGGGAACAATCACTAGAGCGGAATTACCCTAGATACTTGGTAGATGAGAAGGCTGGCAAGGTCGATAGAAGTATATTGGATATACATTATGTTAATGTGTACTTTACTAGTACTCCTAGTAGCACCAGGGTATTAAGATACCGGTTCGGTTGCTAAGTGTTAGTAACTCGAAATAAAAGGCTACGGAATAAACGGAGACTAGCTAAAGGTGAGCTGACGATATGTGTTGGAAGTGTTTTCCAATCTTGATGTGATCAAGCATCACACGCTCCCTCTACCATCGATTTTGGTGTTTGCGTTGAGCATAGACATGATTGGATTATGTCTATCGCAATATGGTTATTCATTTAAGGAGAATAATGGTTACTCTATTTATTTGAATAATACCTTTAATGGTCTTGCACCTAAAGGAATGGTTTATTGAATCTCGATCGTAGTGATACACAGTTTCATGCCAAAAGATATAAGATAGTAATGATAGCAACACTTACTTGTGGCACTGCCATATAAGTCATATTGGTATAAAACGCATGAAGAAGCTCCATGTTGATGGATCTTTGGACTCACTCGTTTTTGAAAAGTTTGAGACATGCGAACCATGTCTATTGGTGTATACGCATGAATAAACTCCATGCAGATGGATCGTTTGGACTCACTTGATTTTGAATCACTTGAGATATGCAAATCTTACCACATGGGCAAGATGACTGAAAAGCCTCATTTTCAGTAAGATGGAACAAGATAGCAACTTATTGGAAGTAACACATTTTTGATGTGTGCAGTCCAATGAGTGCTGAGGCATGCAGTGAATATCGTTATGTTCTTACTTCACAGATGATTCGAGTAGATGTTGAGTATATTTACTTGATGAAACACAAGTCTGAATTATTGAATGGTTCAAGTAATTTCAGAGTGAAGTTGAAGATCATGTGACAAGAGGATAAAATGTCTATGATATGATCATAGAGATGAGTATCTGAGTTACGAGTTTGGCACACAATTAAGACATTGTGGAAATGTTTCACAATTAATACCGCCTGGAACACCATAGTGTGATGGTGTGTCCGAACATCATAGTTGCACCCTATTGGATATGGTGCGTACCATGATATCTCTTATCAAATTACCACTATTGTTCATGGGTTAGGCATTAGAGACAACCGCACTCACTTTAATAGGGCGCCACGTAATTCCATTGCGACGACACCGTTTGAACTATGGTTGTCGTTTCTTAAAAGTTTGGGGCTGCGATGCTTATGTGAAAAAGTTTCAGGTTGATAAGCTTGAACCCAAAGCGGATAAAATGCATCTTCATAGGACACCCAAAACAGTTGGGTATACCTCCTAATTCAGATCCGAAAGCAATAGGGATTGTTTCTTGAATCGGGTCCTTTCTCGAGGAAAAGTTTGTCTCGGAAAGTTGAGTGGGAGGATGGTGGAGACTTGATATGGTTATTGAACCGCCACTACAACTAGTGTGTAGCAGGGCACAGGAAGTTGTTCCTGTGGCACCTACACCAATTGAAGTAGAAGCTTATGATAGTGATCATGAAACTTCGGATCAAGTCACTACCGTACCTCGTAGGGTGGCAAGGATGCGTACTACTTCAGAGTGGTATAGTAATCCCGTCTTGAAGGTCATGTTGCTAGACAACAATGAACCTATGAGATATGGAGAAGCAATGGTGGGCCCATATTCCGACAAATGGTTAGAAGCCATGAAATCTGAGATAGGATCCATGTATCAGAACAAAGCATGGACTTTGGTGGACTTGTCCGATGATCGGCAAGCCATTGAGATAAATAATTCTTTAAGAAGAAGACGGATGTGGACGGTGATGTCACCGTCTATGAAGCTCGACTTGTGGCGAAGAGTTTTTCACAAGTTCAAGGAGTTGACTACAATGAGATTTTCTCATCCGTAGCGATGCTTAAGTCCGTCGGAATCATGTTAGCGTTAGCTGCATTTATGAAATCTGGTAGATGGATGTCAAAACGAGTTTCCTTACCAGTCTTCGTAAGGAAAGGTTGTATGTGATACAATCAGAAAGGTTTTGTCGATCCTAAGGATGCTAAAAGGTATGCTGGCTCCAGTGATCCTTCTAAGGACTGTAGTAAGCATCTCGGAGTTGGAATGTACGCTTTGATGAGATGATCAAATATTTTGGGCTTATACAAAGTTTATGAGAAACTTCTATTTCCAAAGAAGTGAGTGGGAGCACTATAGAATTTCTGATGAATATATGTTGTTGACATATTGATGATCAGAAATGATGTAGAATTTTCTGTAAAGCATATAGGGTTATTTGAAAAGTGTTTTTCAATAGAAAACCTGGATTAAGCTGCTTGAACATTGAGCATCAAGATCTATAAGGATAGATCAAAACGCTTAACGGTACTTTCAAATGAGCATATACCTTGACATGATCTTGAAGGTGTTCAAGATGGATCAGTCAAAGAAGGTGTTCTTGCCTGAGATGTAAGGTACGAAGTTAAGACTTAAAGCTCGACCACGGCAGAATAGAGAAAAAGGACGAAGGTCGTCCCCTATGTTTCAGACGTAGGCTCTATAGTATGCTATGCTGTGTACCGCACCGGAAGTGTGCCTTGCCATGAGTCAGTCAAGGGGTACAAGAATGATCCAGGAATGGATCATTAGACAGCTGTCAAAATTTCCCTTGGAGTAAATAAGGACATTCTCGATTATGGAGGTGATAGAGAGTTCGATGTAAAGGGTTATGTCGATGCAAGCTTTAACACCTATCCGAGTGACTCTGAGTAGCAAACCGGATACGTATAGTGGAGCGACCATTTGGAATAGCTCCAAGTGGAGCGTGGAAGCAACATTTACAATATGACCTAGAAATTTGTGAAGTACATACGGATCTGAATGTTGCAGACCCGTTGACTAAAACCTCTCTCACAAGCAAAACATGATCAAACCCCAGAACTCATTGAGTCTTAATCACATGATGATGTGAACTAGTTTAATGACACTAGTAAACTCTTTGGATGTTGATCACATGGGGATGTGACCTGTGAGTGTTAATCACATGGCGATGTGAACTAGATTATTGACTCTAGTGCAAGTGGGAGACTGTTGGAAATATGCCCTAGAGGCAATAATAAATTGGTTATTATTATATTTCCTTGTTCATGATAATCGTTTATTATCCATGCTATAATTGTATTGATAGGAAACTCAGATACATGTGTGGGTACATAGACAACACCATGTCCCTAGTAAGCCTCTAGTTAACTAGCTCGTTGATCAACAGATGGTTATGGTTTCCTGACCATGGACATTGGATGTCGTTGATAACGGGATCACATCATTAGAAGAATGATGTGATGGACAAGACCCAATCCTAAGCCTAGCACAAAGATCGTAGTTCGGTATGCTAAAGCTTTTCTAATGTCAAGTATCATTTCCTTAGACCATGAGATTGTGCAACTCCGGATACCGTAGGAATGCTTTGGGTGTACCAAACGTCACAACGAATCGGGTGGCTATAAAGGTGCACTACAGGTATCTCCGAAAGTGTCTCATTGGGTTGGCACGAATCGAGGCTGGATTTGTCACTCCGTGTGACGGAGAGGTATCTCTGGGCCCACTCGGTAGGACATCATCATAATGTGCACAATGTGATCAAAGAGTTGATCGCGGGATGATGTGTTACGGAACGAGTAAAGAGACTTGCGTAACGAGATTGAACAAGGTATCGGTATACCGACGATCGAATCTCGGGCAAGTACAATACCGCTAGAAAAAGGGAATTGTATACGGATTGATTGAGTCCTTGACATCGTGGTTCATCCGATGAGATCATCGTGGAACATGTGGGAGCCAACATGGGTATCCAGATCCCGTTGTTGGTTATTGACGGAGAACGCCTCGGTCATGTCTACATGTCTCCCGAACCCGTAGGGTCTACACACTTAAGGTTCGATGACGCTAGGGTTATAAAGGAAGTTTGTATGTGGTTACCGAATGTTGTTCGGAGTCCCGGATGAGATCCCGGACATCACGAGGAGTTCCGAAATGGTCCGGAGGTAAAGATTTATATATGGGAAGTACTGTTTTGGTCACCGGAAAAGTTTCGGGTTTTATCAGTAACGTACCGGGACCACCAGGAGGGTCCCGGGGGTCCAGCAAGTGGGGCCACCATCCCCGGAGGGCTGCATGGGCCAAGTATGGGAGAGGACTAGCCCCAGGTGGGCTGGTGCGCCCCCCCCCCCCCACACACACACACACACAAGGGCCCAAGGCACCTAGGGTTTGGGGGAGGGGGCGCACCCACCTAACTTGGGGGCAAGTTTCCCCTCCCCCCCCTTGGCCGCACCCTAGATGGGTTTGGGCTGGCCGCCACCCCTAGGGGTGGAACCCTAGGTGGGGGCGCAGCCCCCCCTCTCCCCCTATATATACTTGAGGGTTTTGGGGCTGCCAACACATGAGTTCGACCTCTCCCTGGCGCAGCCCTATCTCTCTCCCTTCTCCTCTCTCGCGGTGCTTGGCGAAGCCCTGCAGGATTGCCACGCTCCTCCATCACCACCACGCCGTTGTGCTGCTGCTGGATGGAGTCTTCCTCAACCTCTCCCTCTCTCCTTGATGGATCAAGGCATGGAAGACGTCACCAGGCTGTACGTGTGTTGAACGCGGAGGTGTCGTCCGTTCGGCACTAGGATCTCCCGTGATTTGGATCACGACGAGTACGACTCCTTCAACCCCGTTCTCTTGAACGCTTCCGCTTAGCGATCTACAAGGGTATGTAGATGCACTCTCCTTCCCCTCGTTGCTGGTTTCTCCATAGATAGATCTTGGTGACACGTAGGAAAATTTTGAATTTCTGCTACGTTCCCCAACATATTTTAGCATGCATTTTAAATTCTTCATATTATATGTCAAATGCGTGTATGAATTACAAGATATAGGGGAGATCTCCATAATTATACTCTTCAAGTGTGCATTGCTTCAAAAGCAAACTCCTCACTATGCACATCTTCAAGGGGAGTTCCTTTGTATCTTGCAATCAAATTCCTTGACATCAATACTTACACTTCATATTTTTATCCCCGTTGAAAACTTAACCTATATTGTCATCAATCACCAAAAAGGGGGAGATTGTAAGTGCATCTAGTGCCCCTTAGTGATTTTGGTGTATTGAAGACTTATAGGTTAAGGGGACTGATGCGTTTGTGAGTGTACACAGGTCTATAAGTCTATGAGGAGTTTGATATTTATAGAGAAAGTCGACCCGTAAAAATGAAGTTCTTCAACTGAAGACTTTGGATTTCTGAAGACTTTCTGTAGACTTTGAAAGTGAAGAAATTGGTGTAACCTTGAAGACTTGGCAATCATTCGAGGAACATGAAGTGTGTAGACTTTTGTTTTTATAGTTTCATTTTCTCTTTCTTGAGTCATAGGAAACACCGTACTGTTAAAGGGGGTCGAGGAAATACTAAGGAAAAATTTCCATGTGATGCTCAACTCAAAATCCTACACCTACCAATCCCTTCGAGTGAAGCCATTGGAAATCTCATATAGTTTAGTCATATTCTTCTGTGACAGAGACGAAGTTCTTCTGGTCTCCGAGAAATTTGTTCTGACTGAGGAGTTAGGAATTCGCCAGTGTGAATTGCCTACACAGTGAGGAACATGATAGCCCTGAGGAATTTGAGAGTCAAATATTTCGACCGTTGTTGTGCTATGTGCTAGCTGTCCCAAAATATCTACCCACCTAACGGTCATATCAGACAAGGGCATTTATGTCTTATCATGTCGGGCTGCTCCCTAGGCTATAAATAGCCGCCCCCTACAACCACTAGCTGGTTGGCTGCTCCGAGAGAAACTGACACTTGTCATTTGAGAGCATCCCATCCTCCGAGGACTTTGAGTGAAAATCATCAAGTGAGGAAAACCCAAACCTAACAACTACAAACCGAAAGTGATTGAGCATCACTGAAGAGATTGATCCTGCGTGGATCCGACGCTTGTTACCTTTGAAGACTGTGCTTCTTCTAGACGGTTAGGCGTCATGGTCTAGAGCATCCAAGAGGAATTGTGGATCGCCGAGTAACCAAGTCTGTGAAGGTTTGGAAGTCACCTAAAGACTTACCACGAGTGATTGCGCGAGGTCTGTGTGACCTTAGCTCAAGGAGAATACGGTGAGGACTGTGTGTCCGGGATTGTGTGTCCTCGAGTTTAAATACTCAGCCGCTCCAACCAGACGTACAACTAAGACAGCAGTTGGAACTGGTCTACCAAATCATTGTCTTCACCAAGCTTACTGGTTCTATTTCCTCAACTCTTTCATTTCCTCATTTCTGTTGTTGTGTGCTTGTTCATATATGTTTGAAGACTTTGACGGAAGACTTTCTCAATTTCCTCAGTTCAATTTCTTCAGTCTGTCCGTCTTCATCTTGTGGTGTCCTGTGTTTACGCTTTCTATACTCTGTGATGGTCTTCATTTCATCATGATGACTATGTGTGTGTTCTGCTATGTTTACTATTGAGTACTTATTCCGCTGCAAGTAGTTCTTCATTTAGGAATTTCCTCACCAGCAAATTCCTTAGTGAAGAATTCATAAAAATCGCCTACTCACCCCCCTCTAGTCGATATAACGCACTTTCACCCCTATTAATCCTTTACATCGTACCCCTGATGAGTATCTTGACATGACTCGCAATCTTAAAACTATTGATCTTATCATTAGAGGATTGCCTAGAAATTTGCTTGTATACTTGCCTACTTTTGAATGTGCTTATACTATATGGAAATATCTTGAGGAGCATTTTCCAAATTATTCCTTGAAAAGTTTAGTTGAGATTTTTCAAAAGTCTATTGCTTTTCAAAATATGAACCCTAGTGATCCTAAGTTTCATGATTGCCTATTAGAGCTCCGTGACCTTATGTGTGCCAAAGGAAATGTTGGAGTCATTAGTAGCATCATTTCACAAACTATTAGAATTCATAAATATGCACATTATCATGGTCATAAATCTAATCACTTGCTCTAGGTGATGATCATTTACATGATGATATTGAGCATGGATATTATGATGAAGATGAAGATAGTGACTTTGACCTTGAGGAGTCGATGAGACACTTTGATCTAATGGATAACCTTCGTGGTTACATGGCCGGAGGGAAAGAATGGATTCTTGATAGTGGATGTACTGATCATATGACCGGAGATAAGGACATGTTTCGTGTGCTTGCTGAGAACGACGGCCCATGCAAGTATGTCACTTTTGGAGATAACTCCAAGGGTAAGGTACTTGGCCTTGGTAAGGTGGCCATTTCCAATGATAGCTCTATCCAAAATGTTATGCTCATTAAATCTCTTGGTTACAATCTCCTGTTCGTATCTAGACTAGCTGACTTCGGTTTCAATGTTCTATTCACTAAAGTAGATTGCCAAGTGTTTCTAGAGATAATCATAATATGGTCTTTACCAATATTCGTAGAAGTGATCTGTACATTTTTGATTTCACTAAGAAAGTCAACCTCGTACTTGCTTAATTGCTAAATCTTCTAAAGGTTGGTTATGGCATAGAAGGTTAGGTCATGTGGGCATGCGAAATCTTGATAAGTTATTAAAGGTGATCATATCATTGGTGTTAAAGATGTCATATTTGACAAGGATAGACTTTGTAGTGCTTATCAAGCAGGAAAACAGGTTGGAGGAAGTCATCCCGTGAAGAACAAATCATGACCACGAGAAGACCACTCAAGCTACTCCATATGGATCTTTTTGGTCCCAACGCCTACAAGAGCCTCGATGGTAACTCGTTCGGTTTGGTCATTGTTGACGACTTTTCAAGATTTACGTGGGTGTTCTTTCTTGATGACAAATCGCAGGTCCAAAATATCTTCAAGAACTTCGCTAAGAAGGCCCAAAACCAATTTGAAGTGAACATCAAGAAGGTTCGAAGCGACAATGGAACGGAGTTCAAGAACGCCAATGTGGATACCTTTCAGGACGAAGAAGAGATTTCACATGAGTTCTCATCTACGTACACGCCTCAACAAAATGGAGTTGTTGAGAGGAAGAACCGGACACTTATCGAGATGGCAAGAATGATGCTTGATGAATACAAGACACCAGGACACTTTTGGGCGGAAGCAGTTGAGACAGCTTGTCATGCTACGAATGGCCTATATCTTCATAAGCTTCTCGGCAAGACGGCATACGAGCTTCTCACTGGTAACAAACCCAAGTTGGATACTTCCGAGTATTTGGCTCAAAGTGTTACATTCTTTATAAGCATCGTCGCTCAAAATTTGGTCATAAATCTCATGAAGGTTTCCTACTCGGTTATGGCTCAAACTCTCACGCTTACCGTGTCTACAACAATTTCACCCGAAAGGTTGAAGAGACGGTAGATGTGAAGTTTGATGAATCTAACGGCTCGCAAGTAGAGCAATTGCCAATTAATGTAGGAGACAAAGATCCTTCGAAAGCAATTCAAGATTTGTCACATAGTATGCCGGCCCAACAATGCTCCTCGACTGGGTTTTGTGAATGTTCTACACACACGGTTGAACAAGTTTGGGAACCTTCCATGAGCGGTTTTAGAAACTTCCCTACGGTATTAGAAAGGTTATGTCAATTCTTTCTTTTCCTTTCTTTTTTGTTTTTCATCAGTTTTCTTTCGGTTATTTTATTTGTTCAATTATTGTTTAAATATGTGGTGACTTTTATAAAAATACACGTTTAACAATTTGGGTATATATGCTGAACATATTTCAGATACAAACCGAGCATTTTTTAAATACATGTTGAACATTTGCAAAATGCACATTGAACATTTCATTAATACACGGTGAACATTTTTAAACACATGTAACATTTTGCTATGAATTACAGTAGTTTCTTCAAATGACGCAAACATTTTTTATATGTAACGAATATTTTTTATAAAATTGTGCACATAAATTTTAACATTTCATGAACATTGTTTTTTTTAATGTCTCAAAACAAAATTCTAAACAGATAAACATTTTTAAAATGTCAAGAATCAGTTTTTGAAAGGTAAAAACAGTTTTTTTTTACAAATTATGTGAACACATTTTATATTTGTATGTACATTTAAAAAAAACTCATGAACATATTTTTTAGACATGCGAACATTTTAAATGACACGGATATTTTTTAAGGCTGTGAATAGCTTTAAAGTGATGCAAACAAATTTTTTATATTTCATGAACATTTTTTAGTGCACGCTGAATACTGTGAAAAAATATTTAAAATAATTTTTATTATACATATATGTAATATTTTCCAAATATAAGTATGGGTAGAAAAATAGAAAAGAAAAGGAACAAAAATATTAATCGAAAAGAAAAAAGAAAATGAAAACGCGTAACTTCCTGGTGTGTCGCAACGCACATGCTTTGTCCATTTAGAGAGGGCGCTGAGGCGAGGCGTTCTTTGGTCTCGCAAAAGGCAAGACCTAGGAGAGTAGGGAAATGTTCTTTGATGTTCTTTGATACCTGGTCGTATACTCGTATATACTCCCTTCGTTTCAAAATAATTATCTTAATTTTATACTAACTTTAGTATAAAGTTGTACTAAGGTTGAGACGCTTATTTTGAGATGGAGGGAGTAGTATATACACCTGATGTTGGGGAAATTAGTAATTAAAAATATTAAAAAGATATATTTTGGAATGAACTTGACTTTCTTTTTCACTAGTATATAAATTTTCGTGAAAAAAATCACCGTTGACTTGAAGGCAAAAAAACAAAATTGTTGCTATATACAAGTCACTATTCACATCTTTTACCTAATTTTTTTAAAAAAATTCCTTAAGTCATCGGGGGTTTTTTTGCCTTTTGTGGAATTATTTTACGATTATAATGAAAGGTTAAGTTTATTTCAAAAATATTTTCAGATTTTTTTTACTTTTTATTCAATTACTAAAATTTAATGGATATAGGCTAAGATATAATGCATTAGGATTTAGGACTGTCCTTGGAGGTTCCCCGCATTACCGTAGTCGTTTGTAGTTTTGTCCAAAAGGAAAGAAAAGCAGCTGTCCACCAAAAATGCTGCATCCACCGATGGTTTACAAAGACGGATCCTTCTAAAACTCAATAAATCTCCCTCCCTCCATTTTTACTAGGTGAGGGTCCTCCCCTTTTCTTCTCTAACTAAATCACGCCATGTCATCTCGTCCATAAAGTCCGTTAGAAATCCCCCATAGATATAGCTTCACTGGCTCTCGACTCACTTTTGATGGATTAGAGCATCTGCTGTCGGACTAGGCAAATCCGATCCTATACATCCCGTGGGTGCGTTCAGGCGCGTCTACGGAGAGCACTTGGATGGCCCCTCTTGTTTTCCGAGAATTTTCAATCTATTCATACTCAATCATGGCAGTACAAAGAACAACAGAAGTTAATAAAATTACAACCATGTCCGTGGACCATCTAGTGACGACTACAAGCACTGGAGCGAGCCGAAGGCTCACCGTCGTCATCGCCTCTCCCTCACCGGAGCCAGGCAAACCTTATTGTAGTAGACAGTCGGGAAGTCGTCGTGGCCCCATAGGACCAGTGCATGAGAGTAGCAACCATCGCCATCAAACGGGTAAACACCCAAACAAAGACGAATGAAGACCGGATCCAAATAGATCCATCGAAGAACAGCACCGACTGAATCCCACGAGATCCAACGAAAACAAACCTGCATAAGTCCTCCAACGATGCTAGACGCACCATCGGAGTGGGGATAGAACATGGGAGACACTATTCCTATTAAGGGACATCGCCGCCGCCACACGGCCCCAACGAAGACGCTGAATCTAGGAAGAACGGGAATGGGGTCACTCCTGCCAGAGGGGAGCCGAGATCCTTCGCACCTCCATGTCCTAGTGGCCATCGGAGATGGGGCGGACCGGCGGGAGGAGAAGAGCTTTTCTTGTGAAGGAGGAAAGTGATACATTGTCTCAGTTGGAAGGATTCGTCAACCAAACAAAATTTCTCCGCTGGATGGCCCCTCATTTGGGCTGCCGCACATCTACACACCTTACATGCCGATCCTTAAATCTATGCAATTCATGAAAATTGGTCATATGATACAAATCATCCCAATTCAACCGTTCAAAACAAATACGACAAGGAAAACAAATCATAGTTCAATAATCCAGACATGCCAAAATGAAATCGAAATCCGAGCGTGACGGATCACTCACTGGCAGGCCGGACCACTCGCCAGACGCCATCCATGTTGCCTGCTCTGTGGCCATCCTAGCCTTGTACTCCACATGCATCCTTGCCACTTGCTCTGCTGCTGTCATAGGCACCCTCGCCGCTTCGTACTCTCTACGCTCGTTGATCTCCTTCTTCATCTTCGCAAGACACTTCTTTGCATGCTCATCCAAGATGCTTTATCCGTCAACATTATCTTCCCATCCTTCGCGTCCCGTGCGATTTGTAACCTCTCCTTCTCAATCTCAATCTCCAAATGTCTTGGCCTTCTCGAGCTCCCATTTGATCGCCGCCTCTTTCTTCTCCAACTCGATCTTCTCCATCTCAATTTGCAGCTTCTTGTTTGCCCTATCCAGTCCCAATTCACCCTCTCCTTTTGCGCATCCAACATGAGTTTGTACCTATCCTCTTTCTTGTTCTCCCTAATAGAAAAAATGCCCGTCCATGTGGAGGACATCTTGTAGCTGCGGCGTCACGGGAGGTCCTCACCATCTCCCACTTGTTTTCCCATCACTTGCTGATTATCCTTTGGCACAATGGCTCTTCCATTCTCCAGTACAACATCTTCTTCTTCTTCGTACAGTCCAATCGATTGGTGGGAGCTTGAGCCATCATTCCTTTTCTTGCCTGCCTTGAGATCAGCCACAAGCTGTGTCCACTTTGGTTTGCCATTCAGTATCACCCAACAATGGCTAAAACCAAATGGCTTCTTCTCCTTTTCTTGATACATAGTGGCCACCACCACCGTCTAGCAAACAAAATACATATGAAAATGAGAATGCAACAAAAACAAGTATATGCAAACCACTCTCATGCTCACTTTGAGGGCAACCAAGCACTTGTGAATAGTAGCCGACGTACTTGTTGACTTCCCCTTGAATGATCCCCCATCAATACTGGAGAGATGCCACATTGCGGTTGGTGACGATATGATGCGACTCCACATATTACTTTTGTTCATGATATTCCTTGCAAATCTTCTCCCAATACTTGTTTCCTTCTTGCTCCGTGCCACATATGGGATCCATTGTTGTGACCAACCAAGCTTTAACCAACAAGATATCCTCAAAAGTTGAGAATGACGAACCTCTTGCCTTTGCCGTCTTTGGCTTCTTTTTCTTCTTGCTCGGATTAAGATTTGATGTTGTCCCAACTTCAAATGAAGGGCAATTTGGATCCCCCAACTTGTAGTCCATTTGGTTCGAATCTTGATTATCATTGATCATGTCTGACATGATAAACTCCTAAAATGATCATGGTTTCCAAGAATTGATCATGTCTGAAATGAACTAGCCGTCTATGCAAAACAATGAACATTGCCATCTGCAAAGTTGATCGAAGTGGAGCAACATGAACATATCGTGTCTTGTTGTGTCATTCCGTTGAACAAGTCATGGGCAGCCTGGAAGACGCCGGTGCCCGTGCTTGTCCGCGCCCGAACAAGCTGCGGAGAGTGACAGATGTCCACGGGCAGCATCTGTGTTGGTGGAAAGCTCTCCGCAATGACCCAACTGGACGTCGGATCCTCCTCTGTCCCAACCTAGTCCGACGACATGGTCCTTGCTGACGGCCGTATGGATGGGGTGCAGGGTCCGGGCGCGACGGTGGGAAGGGGGGACAGCTTCTCGTCGAGATCCGCATCTGTTCCCTGCGATGCCGATGCTTCCCTTTCCTGCTGCCTCCATCACCGGTCCCTCCGAGCGTTGTTCTCCAGCTTGCACGACATCACCGAGGACGGGACACCGACGAACGATGTGGATGCAGCATAGGTTGCGGTGGTCGAGGATGGGATGGACGACATCTAGGGCGGCGTGTCGGGACCAATGGCGTGGATGGGGAGCAAGAATGGTGGGCGGCGAGGGCTCGAACGCGGGAAATGGTGGAGGGAAGGTGGGAGGAGAGCAAAGGGTTTGATGAATTTTGTGCAAATTGTGGTAGGGTAGGCCTGTCGGATCCGATGTGGTGGACGCACCCGAACCTCCCTATATACTCCCTATATTTGGGCTGGATATTTTTTTTGAACGAAGACACTAGGAGCATTCGGCTTTGAATTAATAAAGCCACCAGGGCAACCATCACAAGGTTCAATAGTCTTACAAACCGGAAAGAACCAAACCACAAAGTACGAAGAGGCAGTGAGATAGCAGGGTGCATCAAAGGAAACAGATCAGCCCAAACCCTACTTCCTACTACTGTCGCTCCACCAAAAAGTGAGACCATCTACGGAGGTTGACGCACGGTCGTCAAGGTGCTTCTGATCTTCTCCATGGCCTCCTGCATCTACTCAGCATCGCGGTGCTTCCCCAACGGTGTCCACGTTTGTAAGAAGAGATGGCATTTAAGGATTAAATCAGTGGGGTGAGAGGGGAACTTTTTTTATCGTCATTTTGTTTCTAATGGTCCACAAAGCCCACAATAGCGCCCCAATATATCGCCATACAATCCGACTGCTAGTCCCCTTCTTAGTCTGCATAATCTGAAGCAAATCAAAGCCAGATGCGGGGCTCTAGTTTTGGTGAAACACTTCCCTAACCGCGCTCCACGCAAACCTTGCTAACGCACAATGAAAAAAGACATGGTTCGCGTCCTCGTGATTGTCACACAGCGCACATGTGCCATTGGAAGGTCCATTACTTTTGGCCACATTGTCCGTCGTTGGTAGGCGATTTCTAAACATTTGCCATAAGAAAAATTTTATCTTGAGTGGGATTCCGACCTTCCATAGCCCCCTGGCTATGTCCAATGTGTTGCCTTCCAACAACTTGGCATACAAGGATTTAACCGAGAACTTTTTTTGTGGCCGTCAAGCCCCACGAGACCGTGTCAACTCCCAAGCTGAGCGGGTCAGTCCTATTTTAGAGACTAGCTCATTCCAACTCTCTTCTTCAATCACCGATAGGGGGCGCTTGAAATGAATTGTCGGTGGCGACGCTCTAAGAGCCTCCCCAACCAGCACGTTAGTATCCGTAGCTAATTGGAAGAGCACAGGGTAAGCCTACCAAAGTGGCCTCGAGTCGATCCAGTTGTCGAGCCAGAACCTCATGGACAAACCATTGTGGACATCAAGCTAGGCTCCTACCGTAAAGGTTGGTCGGACCGCCTGGATCCCATTCCAGAATGTCGAGCCCCTATGTTTGGCCTTAAATAGATTTCTGTCAGGGAAGTATTTTGCCCTAAGGATTTCCGCCCAGAGCCCCGACTCATTTTGGGCAAGGCGCCACCACCACTTCGTTAGGAGGGCCACATTCATCAACTTAGAGTTGATAATCCCCAAGCCGCCAAACTTTTTAGGTCTACAAACTGCTGCCCACCTAACTAAGTGATATTTCCTTTTGATTCCAGTTCCTTCCCAAAAGAACCTGGAACGGGGAGTGTCAATCTTCGCGTGAACCCCATCCGCTAGAAGAAACATACCCATGGTGGAGAAAGGAGGGGAGGATAGACTAGTATTAGTAAGAATCAACCTAGCCGCCAAGGACATGAACCTCCCTCTCCACGTACTCACCCGATTTGACACCATACCATATAGGGGCTCCCATTCAAAAATCAAAAGTTTCCGGTGAGAAATCGAGAGGTCGAGGTACTTAATTGGGAAGCCCCCAAGCTTGCAATTAAGAAGATTGGCCGCATGCCTACTTTATTGTTGACCCATCCCTATGGTAATGACCTCGCTCTTTAGGAAATTTATTTTCAACCCGGAGAGGAGTTCGAAAGTAATTAGCAGCAGCTTAATTGACACGATACTATGTAGGTCAAGCTCGAAAAGGAGCATCGGGTCGTCGGCGTATTAAACGTGTGTAACCCCACCGGGAATGAGGTGGGGCACCAACCCTTTGACGTGACCAGCCGCCCGGGATTTGTCGATCATTGTCGAGAAGGCGTTCACCACGAAATTGAATATGAGTGGCGAGCCCGGGTCCCCCTGACGAAGGCCCCTTTTATTGTGGAAAAACTGCCCCATTTCTCCATTGATCGTGACCTCTGTATGCCCGCAACTAACGAGGTGCATGATCCGATGCACGAAACCCGCCTCAAAACCCTTCTTGAGGAAGACCTCCCAAATAAACTCCGAGTTTACTCGGTCATAGGCTTTTTGAAAGTCTAGCTTAAGCAGGACCCCTTTCCCCTTAGTGCGTTTGAGCTCGTGCATTATATCTAGAAGCGTGATCGGTCCTTCGAGAATATTGTGCCCTTTGAGAAAAGCGGCTTGGCTCTTGAGGATGATGTGTTGGGCCACCGACGCAAGGCGAGTCGCGTAAGCTTTTGCACAAAGCTTGAACGGGACGTTAATAAGGGTGATGGGCCTGAACAGTCTAATGTTATCCGCACCTTTCACCTTTGGGATAAGACTAATGGCTCCATAACTGAATCGCGACAGGTTAACCGCGGCAAGCGCAAACCCATTTACTAAGTCGTAGAAGACATGTTTGAAGCATGACCAGAATCGTTTGAAGAACGCCATAGGCCAGCCATCGGGCCCTGGTGTTGTATCGGTCTTCATGTCAGCCAAAGCCTTATCGATCTCTTCAGGTAAAAAGGATAGGGCTAACCCATCATTTTCCGCCTGGGAGACCCTATCGGCCGGATCCCAAAAATCCTCCTGGGGGCACACAACTTTCTCCTCGGCCGTCCCCAGCAAGCCAATGAAAAAGTCGTATATGTGCCTAACAATATCTGACTGGGTGAGGAGCAACCCATCCTCTGAGTTGAGGCATAGGATTAAACTTTTCCTTTTCCTGCCGTTAGCGAACGCATGGAATCAGTGCTCGTGTCTCCCTTAGTCACCCATTTGACACTGCCCCTACGGCGCCAGTACTCTTCTTCGGCTCTTAAAATGGCAAGGACTTGGTTTTCAAGGGCATAACGGAGTGCCCACTCACTTTCTGCCAGAGGCCTAGCATCGGCTTGTAAATCCAGAGACGCTATCTCCTCTACCAGCCTAGCCCTCTCTTTTTTGGTCGCACTGCCATGCTTGGCACCCCACTCTCTAAGAAAAGTGCGCAGTGCCGCAGCCGCCACAGTCCAGAACTCAGCCAGACCCCGTTGGAACCCAAGCTGCGAAATAATAACCGCCCAGCGCTCCTGCACCATGGGTTTGAAGCCCTCTACCTCGAACCAGGCCGTTTCAAAGAAAAAATGATTGTTCCTCCGCACGAAATCCTCTCCGGAGGAGAAGATAAGGGGAAGGTAGTCAGAGCCTATCCGAGTCTCTGCCACCAAGGAACAGAGAGGGAAAAGTTCCTCCATTCCGAGGTAAAGAACACCCTATCAAGGACGCTGCGTACTGGCCGCAGTTGCTTGTTAGTGCAGGTGTATCTCGCCCCCGTGCACGCCGCCTCGCGCAAAGCCCCGGCCGCAATCGCATTGTTGAACATGTTCACCCAAGCCCAGTCCATGTTGTCGTTGTTCTTGTCCGCACCCGAGCGGATCAAGTTGAAATCCCCTCCCACAATCAGAGGCAGGAGGAGCGCTCGTTTGTTCCCTACCAAACTAAGCAGCTCCGCGAGGAAATCAGCTGACCTAGCATGATCTGTCGGTCCATAAACGCACACCACCACCCAAATCCTACCAGAGACACGGTGCTTAATCGTAGCCACAATGAAAAACACACCCTGCTCCCATAAGATTACATCACAGATATCACGATTACAACCCAACAATAAACCACCAGAAAGGCCAGAGGACGGCACCCATTTCCACTCGAAACGTTGTAATGGGTCTAGCGCACAAAGATCTCTGTAAGTAAAGTTAGATTTAAAGTTAGATTTAATCGTCTCTTGCAAGGCCACAATGTCAATGCGCTCTTTGGCCATATACTCTCGCAGCTGCGTACGACACCCAGAGTGTCCGCAACCGCGAATATTCCAAAACAAATATTTCATTAGATAATGCAATTCCGGAGGCAAACTCCTCTAAAGCTCACCGCTTTTGCCACTCGCTTCCTAGCGGGGGCACGGCTGGAAGAAGGAATGACAGAGGCATCCCTCTCCTTTGTTTCCTCTTCGGGCACGGATCCTGCAACAGCCCCTGCTGTTGCCAAGGAACCATCGGCAGTAGTAGTGCATCTGGCCGCCGCCTCTGCCAGCGCGGTCTGGGCCTCTTCCCGCGCACGAACCATGGAAATGATATCTACGTTACTAGCCGAGACCGCCACACCACTATCGCTTAAAATTGAGGCCAGATGATCGTCGGAGAAAGCACTTAGGATATGGAAGGACGGGAGAGGATTACTTGAGGTCTCCAAGTTCTTGTTAGCGAGGCGGAGTTTGGAGCTCTCTAAGGACGACAAGTCGCCCAGTTTGGCCTTGGCCCGAGCGTTGGGCGCCCACGGCTCCAGTGGGGTTGTCCTGGATCTCTTGGCCTTGGCACCAGTCCCCGCCGCCACCAGCACCGCGCCCAACTCCCCACGCAGCCCCGTCGAGGGCACCGGCTTCCTCGTCGCAGCCTCCTTGGCCGCTGGCTTCCTCCCCGTCATCTTCTTGGGCAGCCTGCCCGACCCGCTCGAGCCACGACGGCCAGACGCGGGGGCAGACCAGCCCCTTTGTTCAGAACACAGCCAGAGTCTGCCCCGAGCGTCGCAGGAGAGGAGGGGAAGAGCGCTCCCTCCGTCTGGGCCCAAGGAATCTCCACCACCATAGGATCAGACACTAGCGACGTCACCGGCAGCGCCAAGTTCGAGCCATACTCATCAAATGCACCTACCAGCGTGCGGGCCAGCGGAGGGACACTGACCGCAGTGTCTTACGTCGCCACCACCTAAGTCCCACTGCTCATAGCACCCAGTTTGTCCCATGTCTCAGTGTCGATAGAAGTGTCCTGAATGTTGTCTTCTTGCTCCTCCTCCTGCTCGCCCATATGCACATCGCCCTTCGAGGCCACGACATTGTTCCCACCAGCCACGGCTTTGCCTCATCCACTTTACTTGCCGTTTCCACCCGGGGGCCCCTAGCGATCTGACTTGTCACCCTCTTTGGGGAGGGTCAGAGGGGCCAGGCCCTAGTGCACCACCGTCACCCCCGCGTTTGGGCATGCGCTCGAGTTCCACTTTGACTTGATATCCCTCGTGATTGAACCAGACATCCACCATGCCATTGAGCTTGTTCAGGTCTTTACAAGCAATTTTCATCCTCACAGGCCCCAACCTAATAAGGGACAATTCATCCACCACAATTGGTCTGCCCAACATCTTGAAACCCTCCTTGATCTGGTCCTCCCTGCGATGTTTCTTCGGAATGCCATGCAGCCTCACTCAGGCTTCGGGCATCACCATGGGCTGGATCTCCTCGTGCAACATATTACGCACCCTAACCGTGATATCGTTGCGAGGGAGGAACAGCGCGCTTGCCACTTGATTTGGCCATGTGCAAGAGATCAGCCGAAGGAAACACCACCAGGAAGTCGTTGTCACCCACCTGAGAAACCTGCCAATCCCAATCGCCCGCCACGATGTGCTTGAGCTCCTGCTGAAGAATGCTAAGGGGGAGCTTGCCGGGCTCCGCCGACAAAATGGTTGCGTTCTCAATCCGGGCATCCACCGGCGCATCCACCTCTGCATCGTCCTCGAACTGCAAGCAGAAGAAACCCTCCCCTGAGATGGCACTCCCCAGGATCTGGAGACTGAGGGAGCGGCCACGGGTAGGGCAGTGAGCCGAAGCATGGCCCTCCTCTTTGCATAGCACAAACAGTGGCTTGAAAGTGCACTTGGATTGGAAATGGCCCCAGCACCCGCACTTGAAGCATTCCACCTCGTCCTCGGGGCGTCTTCCACTGGGATGGGCTCGCCCGCCGTGCCCTTGGACGAGGATGGGAGTGCCATCGCCAGCGGCTCCGCACACACCCGTGGCTTCTTGGCAAGGGGATCCCCGTGGCCACCACCACAGTTCGGGTGCTCCATGGGTTTGCGCTCAAGCTCACGGCGGCGCTGGCCCGCCTTCTTCTTCCTCTTCTTTTCCTGATGCTGGATCCACCAAGGGGGAGGAGGACCCCAATCCCCCTCGCGCCCTGCCTGCTCTGAGGCATAGCCGCGCGGCGCGCGCTCGTCGGGGCTACCCTGACGAGCCCTCGCAGAGATCTTGGCCTTGTCGCGCAGCTCCCTTTCCCGACGCCGCTCCGCTTCCAGATCTGGCGCCTCCCTGGGCCTCTTGTCCGCACGCCGGTCCCCCATCACCGCCGCCGCGTAGGAGATCAGAAGGGGGGAAGGAGGAGGCGAGATCTGGAGAGTGCGGGCGGAGAGACCGAAGCGCCACACCTCCCGAGCGGTGCCTGGAAACCCTAAGCTGGGGTCCCCCGCGTCTCAGCCATATATATCCAGTGACGGGCCGAGCCGCGTGGGGCTGCTTAGCTGGGCCATGCCCAGTCGCACCCACAGCGCCTGTCGGCACCCTACTCGTCACCTCCCCAAAAGCCTGGGCCTCATCAAGCCCTCCCGCCACCATTGGCCCAGAAACAACCACGGCCCATGACGGTGCTGGTTAGCTCGGGCTTTGTGGCCTGTCTGCGTCGGGTTTTTGATCAGTCACCCACCGAGCCGTCCATCCAAGCATTTGAGGGGGATTTGAGGTGCCCGGCCGCTCTTACCCAGGCTTCTTTACGTAATAACATTGTAGAAGAAAAGAAGGCGCAGAAGGATGGTACACTGACCAAGTAAGTGACCACGAAAGTAAAAGACGAAAAGGCGTCGTTTGTGCGTGTGTGCGTGGCCAGAGTCCAAAGGCGCAAGCACACGAACAACGCGCACGTAGCTAAGCTAAGCCACCCCAAGGGGACGACCCGTAGCTCTAGTCGCTAGCTAGACCCTGCAATAACCCGGCACCGGCACACATGCATGCGTGCACACTCACGCAACGCGCCGCTTTTTGTCGCGCAAATGTGTCATGCGTGCATGCCAAAAACGACGGCTCGACGGCGACGCCCACCCCACCGCGCGGGCGCGCGCCTACGCACGCAGTCACGTACGTCCACCCGATCGATCCAGACTCTTCTCCTGGGTCGAGCTCGAGCTGCATGCATGTGTGCCCGATCCCCGCCGTGCGTGTGCATGCATTTTTCCACGGATGTACGCAACACACTCCGTTCCGTTGCAGATCGGCAAAGCTATCCACCACATCATGATCGATCAGAAAAGGCGTCTCTTTTCTCAACTCGCAACACACCGTATCTCTTTCCCGATTACGTCGATCGCCCTGCTGCGCCAAAGGGCCCAACCAACAAGAGTGGTGATGATCTTCGTCTTCTTCTGCCACCGGCACGTGCTTTTTTTAGGCCATATCCCCGGCTTAGAAATCACAACTGGCGAGTAGCGAGCGAGCACTATAGCCTATAGGCGACTAGCTTATAGGAGTTTTGTCCTGCACGGCCATGATAATGGAGAGATAAGACGATCGATCGTGGACGTACGGCAATTAGTTGCCAACAAAGCTGGACCGATGCTCGTATCGGCGTCAGCCGGCACTGAACTAAAGACACCGAATTATTCCTGCCGGAAAGAGGCGCCAAAGGCTGCCTGCACAAGGGAAAGAAAGGCAGACGGCGACGTGTGTAGATTCAAAGGACGCCACCTTTGGGATACTGTTGGATTCCATACCAGGGAACACGGCGCACGAATCAAGTAGTAGTAGTGTTAAGCTAGTTGCTACAACAAGAGTGCTTACTACTTTGATTATTGCATGCACACACAGGAAGGACACGGCACTTTGCTTTTCTGAAATGGAGTTAGTGTTAGGAGTAGTGGACTAAAGAGACGAGTGATCGGTGCTCAGTTGAACCGAAAGTAGTCGTTAATATTGATTGATTTCATCTCTACGATAGCAGAGCGAAAAGCAGGACTACACATGCATGCGCGTCATAAGCAGGTCCAATGATCAAAGTTACATATGGTAGTAGCTAAAGAGTAATAAGGAGCTCATAAATTTATGTGGTCGCTCAAAGTCAAAATGCGAAATCAAAATAAAGAAACTAGACCGTCGATCGACACATGCAACTTCCTTTCTGCATCACACGTAGAGCAGATTTCTTGACCATACACGAGACCGAAGAAACGCACGTAGTACGTACGTAGGCGCACGCGCGAGATGCCGCCTGGAGGTCGCTAGTGGCAGATCGCACCCTTCACCGCCGGCGTCTCGACGTCGTGTGCGACCTGGCCGCCGTTGACGTGCCTGCCGCCATTGGCGCCGTTGGTGCCGTTAGTCCCGTTGCCGTTGACGGAGGTGAGCGGCAGGGCCAGCTTCTCGGCGACGGAGTGGACGGGCTTGTCAATGATGTCGTTGCTCTTGCCCCAGATGAGGGAGTAGAGGCCCAGCACTATGATCGCCGCGCCAATCACACTGAGATGAGAACCACGGGATTAGTTAACTGCAGTGATTATGACGGGTCTTAATTAATATCAAGAGAGTTTACTGAGCAAACGTAATCACCTTCCGAGAGTGGTTTCTTCCTTGAGGATGACAGAGCCGAGGACGGCGGTGATAATCATGCATAGGGGCTGGAAGGCCGTCACGAACACCGGCCCGCGCGTCTCCGTCACGATGCCCTGCACGAAGAAGGCCACGCCGGAGCACACCACGCCCTGCATGCACATGCGCATAATTCATCCATTAGCTCGTAAATAACTACTGATGGGTTCGACTGGCCGGCTGCATGCATGCATGCAGCTTGACTGGGGGGCAGTGCTTACCGAGTAGACGACGGTGAAGAGGCGGGTGTCCAAGCCGATGACCCACGCGCTCATGTCGTGGCGCTCCGCGACCAGCGCCATCGAGCCGTTGATCCCGGTGCCCATCGCGCAGATCAGCGTCGTCAGCGTCAGCGCCGCCGGGTAGCTGTTGAGCGTGTTCGACTGCGTGCATTCGCGAGCGGCGCAATTAAGGTACGTATAGTCGTATACTACTACTTACAAGGGAGCAAAGCTAGCTAGCTGCTGCTGCCATTAATGGGGCCCGGCGTGGCCGGTGTGTGCGTACCTGGAGGACGAAGAAGCCGGCCCAGGCGATGCAGCTGGTGATGATGGCGATGGTGCCCTTGAGCCAGGTGGAGCTGCTCTGGGCGGCGGCGGCGGAGGCGGCCTGGTCGACGTGGTGGGCGCCCCTGGCCCACGGGAACTGCACCACGGGGCCGTGGTACATGATCATCAGCACCGCGCCGATGACGGTGCAGATGGTGCCGGCGACCTTGGCCTGGCTGTGGGAGCTGCGGAGGCGGAGCTTCTCCATCCGCAGGACGATGGCCATGATGAAGGTGACGGCCGGCAGGATGTTGACCAGCGCCGACGAGAAGCTGGCCGAGGTCAGCTTGTTGCCCACGTAGTACAGGTTCTGGTCAAGCACAGGCCTGCAGGTTGGGAACCCACGACCACGAGCAGTAATCAGTACACGCCATAATTCATTGACCGACTGACAACTGGTATAGTAAGTAGTAGTTGCACCACCACTGTAAGTAAAAAAACAGTCACTAAAAAAAGCATGGCACGTACTCGAGCAGCGCCAGCCCCAGGATCTTGATGAAGATGCGGAGTGTCATCTTGGGCCGTGTCCCCCTGCAATTTCGCAAGCACAACGGACGATCAGTAGCTGTCAGCTAGTACTACTCCATACAAGACGCCAAAGACAAGTTAGCAACGGCAAGTTTATCATGCATGAAACGAAAGCACAGCTCAGAGCTGGGCATGCATTAGCGATTGGCATGAAGCTAATTAAAGCTTTGCTTGCTAAAAAGAACTCTAGTGCGGTTACACGCACATCACAGGAAGCAAAGGTTGTCGGGGTGCATGTGTCGGTTGGGCATAGATTAGTCCAGAGGCGCCCAGCTGACTCCTGACTGACCGATGTCACGGCCGGAAAGGAAAGGGGTCGAGGGAGAGAAAAGCCGACGTGAAGTGAATATACCTGTGGCTGGCTGTGGTTCAAAAAGAAAGACCTGGGCATGCATCGCTAGGTAGGATGCGATAGGTTTGCGCTCCTGGTGTCTCGCACCAGTGTGCAACTGTGCATCTAGTGCTTGATTACGTAGTGATTGAACTAGCCAACAGATAATATTGATTGCAATTTAACTTTGTCTTTGGCTGATAATAATAACTATAGACACTTGGAACTGATGGAACAAAAACGAACTGGGCTTCTGAAACCTTCAATGGAACCTAGCTACCCTACCTTTGTCCAACAGAGCGTGCATGCGTGCATGCATGCATGTAAAACTCTCTTCTCCGACAGAGTGCATGCAGGCATGTTAATTGAAACAGTTTGACATGCGTGCACATGTAGTAAGAAGACCGGTGGACGGAGAAGGAAGCTGAGAGAGGTATACTAGGGATTGAGAGATTGGCAGTACTTACTTCTCGAAGAAGAGGGCGAAGGGCAGCATGACGAGCGTGGCGACGAGGTTGCGGTAGGTGACGAGCACGTAGTGGCTCATGCCGCGCTTGAGCGAGGCGACGGAGACGATGTACATCCCGGCGTACCCGATCTGCAGCAGGATCATCATCATGTACGGCTTCACGTCGTTCAGCACCTTCTTCCCCACGCCCATGGCTGCTCTCGCTTCCTTACAAACACACACGGGGGGGTGAGGGATGGATGGAGGCACGAGCGCACAGCCCTCACCACGTACTCGCTCGCACCGTGCGTGTGAGGCTGCGGCTCGGCACTCGGGTTGGTGGGTGGCTGCTGAACTCAGACGACTGCGGTACGCGGCGATGGAAGATGGGCTCGCGGGCGGGGCAATTTATAGCGGGGTACAGGTCTGTGCGGGGTGAGGTCAGCCGGTCAGCTCGGCATGCATTGGCCCGCGCCGCGCACCACCCGTGCACAGTGCTCCTAGCTAGCTAGAGTATGTGCGTGCTAGTAGCTAGGAGTAGTAGGAGTTGGTGTGCGTGTGTGGTGTGGTGTGGTTGTGGTGTCGACGGAGACGGATGGATGGATCCCGAGTCACCCGTGCACCCAGTTTCCCGTCTTCAATTTGATTAGGGCGCCACGAGCTCTAGCGTTCGATGGAACGTGGCCGGCCGGGCCGGGACGTGCGCGTCGACGTTGCCGATCCACTTCCGGTCCGCCTCCCCTGTCAGCGCTGCCTCCTGCTCCGCTCTGCTTCCTGCGCCGGCAGCAGGCCAGCAACGGAGGAGACGCCCGGCGGTACGAAATGCTGCCTAGATGTCGTCGATCTCCAACGGCAACGGAGCCGACGGTGGCAAGCGTTTTTTTTTCGGGGCCGTGAACAGAGCGTTTCCCGGAACTGCACTGGCCAGTCATCAATCAATGGGTTAAAGAGGGGGGAGTCATGGCAGCAGTAACTTCGCCCGCCAGGCCAGCTGGGTTCGAATTCTGATGTTCACGTAACGACGCGGAAATTAGAAATGTGCGTCTTTCAGAAAGGGACTTCATTCATTCTCGTAGCCGTATGGAGACAATAGCAACGCTACCGTCTACATGCATCTGTGCGAGCGTCAATTAATATGGGACGGAGGAAGTAGCTACAAGAGAAAAATATTAAATATCCGCACTGTGTAATAGACGGTGCACACGCAACCAACGAATCCAAAGAATGACAAGTTCAGGTAAGTACTCCCTCCGTTCCAAAATAGATGATCCAATTTTGTATTAACTTTGTATTAAAGGAGTACAACAGAAGTTCGGATACAACCTAGACGAGCTCTTAACAGTGGTGTCATAACAGCAAATCACCGACTAAAAAGGGCCTCGTTTCAGCCATCGTCGGTAGGTCAGGCCTCAAACCGCCACATGTACGTAGGTCGGCATGTCGAATGAGTGACATCCTGGGAATCCCAAGATCACACAATTTTTACCTGTAAGAATAATCTATAAAGGGAGGAAACACGTTCTTTTTCTGTTAGAAGAAGTAATGTCATCTCAACATAGCCAAATGAATCAAACAGCCCTTGTGGCCAGGTATTTGTTGTTTACTTTCCCCAGCCCTATCGTTACCAAATTGCAACAGCAAATATAGGTCTCACATGCTAAACAAACAAGATCAATACTTGGTCTTATCACAACACAAGCATATATGGAAGACAAATAGTGGCAAAGAAGGTGTGGAGCCGGAGCGGATGGGGAGATGGAGAGGGCTAGAGCAGCGTGTGTCGACTCTTTCTGTGTGTGTGGTTGTGTGCAATGTGCGCATGTGCACACAGAAGGAGTGGTCGACGAGGTCGAGCACGAGGGCTATGTCAAGCAGAGGGTTGTGGTTGTTGGTTAAGTAACTTAGGTAAGTCCATGGACAAGGGTTAGGTCTTTAGGCTTTGTTTGGGACTAATCACATGGTTTGCATCATTGTCATGTGGGGTCCACCTGCCAGATGGGTATCCATCGAGTATCCATAGGGCAAATTCTAAATCTATGTCAGACCTGTAAGTTCGGGCGTATCCACGGGCCTGGAAACCCCATAAGTAAAAAATGTTTTCCAAGCCCATTTCCAGCATACCGGATATCCACAAGTACCCGCATCCATGGATAATATCGTCATCTTTAACCATGTGGTCTACTTATACTCAGAGGCCAGTCAGAATTTGATCATACACTTCATCCATCATCGATCTCCGTTGGTTCTAGCGTCTGACTGATCTGAGTATCGGTGTGTATTGTGTGCCACGTGCAGTTCGTCTTTCACACAAAAAGCAACTCTCTAGCAATGGGCTACTACTCAGATCCAGAGCATCCACACCACTGAGGAAAATTTCTAGAGATGTCACCTTTTAGAGCTCCTTCCGCACATGGAGAAGGACCACAAACTCTAGAGATTTTTCACCACATCATTTTTGTCTACCGTAAAACCAAAACAGGTTAGCAATAATCATGTTTAAAAGAAAAAGAAAAAAGATGAGCGGTAATCCCTTGTGATCAGTAGACAACAGACAAGACAAATTTGCTACGCTGTGCCTTTTGAAAGATTTTGTGTCCAGTTAGAAGTCTACGAAGAAACGTTAACCAATAATGAGAAATGTGGACAGACACGTGGCCGCTACGGAAAGATTCCAAAGAGTTGTAAATGAAAAATTGACAACCCACTATGAATTAATGACATCACATGGAGATAGGACATAACCAAGTAAAGTGGAATGAAGCTTCCGCATTTGCATGCAACTGCAAACTGAATGGTTGAAGCTAATAGCTACTTGCAGCTGCACTGCCTAGCTGCATGCCTCCATCCATATTCGCCATATTATTACCTAGTCTGACCCACTATGCCACATTTAGCTATGATAAACTCCCATATGTGCGGTGCGATCGGTGGCCCTCGTGGTTATCCCAGAAGCAAAATTGATATGTGCATTCATGGACCAATGGAATCTATCGCAGCTACTCGAGGAATTCCATGACAGAAAGCAGCAGAGATGTAAATATAGGAATGTTATCAACACAAGCTTTAACGGAAATGACCCTGGCTTTACTGGAAAGGAATCCCGTTTTGACCCCCCTTCCAACCCGCCAAACCTTTTAACAGCTTTAGCACCTATGAATATCATACCTATGACACACAAACCTACTAGTATTGGCAATCTTGCTGATTTTTAAAACGTCCCCATGGAAGATCTTTTTGTTTTGTTTTTGATGTTTTGTCTTTGAGCAATGCACATTATCGTGCTTGAATTGCATAAGCTTTCTTTAGGGAAAGGTTGGGGTCATTTATTTAATGGATAGGTGTACGCACGCAACATTTATATCTAACCAAGTTTGCCATCGAATTAAAGGAGCGAAAACAGCAACATGATAAGCTTTCTCTCTCTGCATCCGTTGCCTTCGCCTGGCGCTGTACCACAAAAGAAGAAGAGAGGACGCCGATGCGTGTCCCCCTCTTCCCAAAGAAAGAAAATGACGAGGAGTTTCTCCGCGGCGGCCCTTCTCTCCTTTCCCGCAGATGGAAAACAACAGCACCCGCCCTGAATGGTTTCTTGTGGCGCCAAACTATCTAAGCGCCAATGTGGAATGGAGATCGATAGCTGCTGCCGCCAGAGTGCCTCTCCTTTTCTCAAAAATATGGCAAAACACTTTGCGTCTCGACGCGCCCGATCCGATCGTCGATTCGTCCTCGCCTGGGCGAGAGGAGCGATCGAGCAAGCAAAGCGAACCCATCATCGATCCACCTAACCGGCAGTGGCAGCTAGTAGTAATGGTGGCACCAATTAATCAACGAAAGGGCGGCCGGCCCTTTGGCTGGCTAGTTAGTGCCTGCTGATGCGTGGATGCATGTATGCATTTTTGGTGCGCTCTGCTTAGGATTTGCATCTTGTGGTAGCTAGGTCACACTCACCCCAGGAGAGAGAGACAGAGGAATCTGAAACTTCTCCGCCTATAGCTAGCTAGAGAGGCCGCTTAGCTTGTTGACCTCAAGAACCCTCTACCATAATTGGGTAGAAATTGTGTAGTTTTTACAGAGAAAAAGGAGAAAAGGGTGGCGGTGCCCTCATCGGTTTATTTACTAATTCCAATCAGTGGTTTGGTGTCAACTTGATTGTACTCTATACACATATATTGGATGAGCTGTAGGCAATATTGGTGCAAAAGCATACAAGATAACACTAGAATATGGACATTCTAATCAAAGTTATCCTAAAATTGTCTATGCGAGCGTCTTCGGTTTTTCGACTCTCAGCTTGCATCATTTAATTCGGATGCGCGTTCGGTGCATGCAGTTGATAGGCGCGCGAGAGAGGACATATATTGTTGATATATCACTACTTGCTCCGTGATATTTCCTCTCTTGATAGTGTGATACCAACGTGGAAACTATAGTGGAATGGTCATTAAGATTTCCAAAAAGAGTTACGACGCCGACACCATACTAACATCACAATTTTGTGTGCACGACTTCGATTTTTCGTCTTTAGCGAGCATCGGTTAACTAATTCGGATGCCCTTTCGGTGCAACCGAGAGGCGCGCGAGAGAGAACATACTAGTTATATCGGTATATATCACAACCTGCCCGGTGATAGCGTGATACCAATATGGAAATGGTGGTGCGAACGGTGATGGAATTTTCCAAATAAATATGACAAGGACATAATGCTACTATATCATGCCATGTAATTCAAAGTCAAAATTTGATCCATGAATTCCTCAAAAATAGAGAAAATCCGCTTGAAAGGCGATCCAAAGGAAAACGAGAAGGCCATATCCATTGAAGAGAAGAGAAATTTGTCTTGTCCTTTTCTCTTGACATGGTACTACTTTTCTGAACAGAAATCATTTAGACGAGAGATCTCTTGAGACAAATATATATCTGAATGCTTTTCCACACGCCAGCAGCGTTCTAGTACGAGGGTGTCGCCGTAAAAGGCGGTGTCACGGCACGGGATATGTTCTGCTGCAGGCTGCAGCTGGCCAGCACAACATGTGCTGCGACTCAACTGGCCAGCCAACAGTGACCTGACTGACCACAACATTTGCAGTGATCAATCTCTCCTAACAGGAGGATTTTCAGGCCATTTGTCACACTGACACGAGGAGATCGACGCATGCACTCTGGCGGGCTGGCTGACTGGCTAGTGACACCAGTCACCACCCATGATGATTCGCCCGTGGGACTGACTGTGGTTTCTTTTCCTCTTTAATTATTCCCAGAATAGCATCCGTCGCAAACCCGATAATGGGATGCGTAGTCAGGAGTCATACATTGGGGCCTGGAAGGAATGGATCGAGCCTCCAGATCACAAAAGCAACGCATATCTCCCCGAGAACGGAAGTGATGTGCAGACGATACTTACATGCACGATCCTTGCACAACACTAACATGGACCGTACAGATTTAAAACAAGAAGGAAATCAACAGCTCATGTGAAACGTCGTCCAAGGATCGTGCGTTTCTGTCGTCCGTGTAGCATCACTCCCCCGAGAAACATGCCTGGGCTCTCACGTACGTGGTCAGTGTGTAGAAGTGACCGACAACGGAGACAAGTACACTCTAGCTCCAATTTCGCGTTTGTAGTGGACGTATGTATCGACCGATGGCAGTGGCATTGGCATGGCAGACAGCGCAAGTTTTCCGCGTAATGCATCATGATTAACGTGCATTTGCGCATTAAAATATGGGACGACGTACGCACGCCACTAGAACCCCGTGTTTTCCCTCCACTTGTTTTGCTCTTTGCCTGGGCTACGAGACAGTTTTGTAGTAATATAAATTTAGGTTTCGTGGCCGGAAAGAGATTGTCCTCCATTATTGTACTGAAGAAAATGCGGCTTGCGGCTAGTTGATGTGTGCGTTATTGTACTATATACACTGAATAAGATCGATGAGAACGCGGTGGTTGATCGATGATGCTTGCTTGCTTGCATGAGCTGATCATGCGTCGCACGAACCGATTAAATCAAGTCCAATCGTCGACCGATTGATCTAGTATAAGATGAACTTCTCGGCCGGGGTTACATGGCAAGGGTTTTGTGTCATGTGGAGACACCGATCGGCCGTGGAGATCCCACCTGACAACATGCGCCAGGCTAGTGGCCGTGGACCAGTTGCTGTCTCCCTGGGTGCACATACATACAGTTATCCACCGATGGCTTCTTCTCTCAAAAGGCGAAAATGGTCTCTGATTAGGCGACTTTAGGCACGCAATAATACTGTAATGTGTGAGAACTGCACGAAACATCCGAAATGGACAGGACGTAGCACCAGTCTGTCAGCCAATCTGACTTCTCCGGATTTGCAAGCAAGCAGCGTCGCAATTTGCAAGTGTTCATTCAGCAACATGGATATAATGGAGTGGCATTTCAAAACAAACTTGATTTGTGTGATGATTAGCCTCCAGTTGCTTTGCTGATGATAGGGAACCGACGACGAAGGGTGCGGGTTTTGAAATGAATCCCCAGGGAGCACGCACCCGGGCGCAGCTCTGGAGAAGTAGCAGCCTACAAAGAACCCACCAATCCATAGGGCTGGAAAGCAAAACGAATAATCCTACGCCTCATATGGCGGCAATAGTATCTGCCACCAGTGACAAAAGCCTGCCAGGGCGAAAGGCATCCTGTGCCTAGAAACTTAAGCAGATCAAGCTGAACCGATACGAGAACACTTTCAGTCAGGCAAATCTACGGCAGAATAAAGCATCGTGTGCGGGTGCATATTATCACCGAGTCCAGAAGGCTGGGAATCAAACAGAAATATTGATACGTCACATCCTTGCACCCCCAAACAGACCTAGCATCGTAGCAGTAGTTAGCAAATGATTTACAATTTTACAGACAACGTGACGTCGATACGAAAGGTGTCAATGTCGTGGACCGGGATTCCTTGGCATATATATCTACCCTAGAATATGAGGCGAGCGGATTAGCAAAATAAGTGTCTCCCAGCCTGGGCGTCTTGCAAAAGCATTAACTTGCTCCCACTTGATTAGGCGTGAACCGACACGGTAGACACCCTGTTAGGGCCTTGTGGTCAGCGACCAGGTACCTTCTGGTTGATCAGCCTACAGAATAGACGTATCCAGCTATATACTCCACCCAACGCCACCTGCAAAAAAAAAGAGCTTTAAAAGCAGTTTTACTTGAACAAAAACTGTCGAAATGCTAGAACAGAACAACAAACATGTTTTCTCAATACAGGCTTTCAAACACCCGTCGCCACTTTGGGGATAAAAGAGTAGAATATCAGTACTGAGGTTGGCAATAAACATGAAATGAGGAGAATCAAGTATAGCTTGGTACTCCCCTGTACAACAACAACAACAACAGAGCCTTAAGTCCCAAACAAGTTGGGGTAGGCTAGAGGTGAAACCCGTAAGATCTCGCAACCAACTCATGGCTCTGGCACATGGATAGCAAGCTTCCACGCACCCCTGTCCATAGCTCGCTCTTTGTCGATACTCCAATCCATCAGGTCTCTCTTAACAGACTCCTCCCATGTCAAATTAGGTCGACCCCGCCCTCTCTTGACATTCTCCGCACGCTTTAGCCGTCCGCTATGCACTGGAGCTTCTGGAGGCCTGCGCTGAATATGCCCAAACCATCTCAGACGATGTTGGACAAGCTTCTCCTCAATTGGTGCTACCCCAACTCTATCTCGTATATCATCATTCCGGACTCGATCCTTCCTCGTGTGGCCACACATCCATCTCAACATACGCATCTCCGCCACACCTAACTGTTGAACATGTCGCCTTTTAGTCGGCCAACACTCCGCGCCATACAACATTGCGGGTCGAACCGCCGTCCTGTAGAACTTGCCTTTTAGCTTTTGTGGCACTCTCTTGTCACAGAGAATGCCAGAAGCTTGGCGCCACTTCATCCATCCGGCTTTGATTCGATGGTTCACATCTTCATCAATACCCCCATCCTCCTGCAACATTGACCCCAAATACCGAAGGTGTCCTTCCGAGGTACCACCGCCATCAAGGCTAACCTCCTCCTCCTCACACCTAGTAGTCTGAAACCGCACATCATGTACTCGGTTTTAGTTCTACTAAGCCTAAACCCTTTCGATTCCAAGGTTTGTCTCCATAACTCTAACTTCCTATTTACCCCCGTCCGACTATCGTCAACTAGCACCACATCATCCGCAAAGAGCATACACCATGGGATATCTCCTTGTATATCCCTTGTGACCTCATCCATCACCAATGCAAAAAGATAAGGGCTCAAGGCTGACCCCGATGCAGTCCTATCTTAATCGGAAGTCACCGGTGTCGACATCACTTGTTCGAACACTTGTCACAGCATTATCGTACATGTCCTTGATGAGGGTAATGTACTTTCTTTGGAACTTTGTGTTTCTCCAAGGCCCACCACATGACATTCCGCGGTATCTTATCATAGGCCTTCTCCAAGTCAATGAACACCATATGCAAGTCCTTCCTTTGCTCCCTATATCTCTCCATAAGTTGTCGTACCAAGAAAATGGCTTCCATGGTCGACCTCCCTGCATGAAACCAAACTGATTTTTGGTCACGCTTGTCATTCTTCTTAAGCGGTGCTCAATGACTCTCTCCCATAGCTTCATTGTATGGCTCATCAGCTTAATTCCACGGTAATTAGTACAACTCTGAACATCCCCCTTGTTCTTGAAGATTGGTACTAATATACTCCGTCTCCATTCTTCTGGCATCTTGTTTGCCCGAAAAATGAGGTTGAAAAGCTTGGTTAGCCATACTATCGCTATGTCCCCGAGACCTTTCCACACCTCAATGGGGATACAATCAGGGCCCATACTAAAAGCTTGGTACTCCCCCTGTAAAGAAATATAATCTAAACGCTCTTATATTTCTTCAGTGATCTAAACGCTCTTACTAACAAGTACAACAGCATTTCATTAGCAAGCATATGACGCCTTTGAGAGAGAACTAGTTGAATCAAAAATAACTTGCAGAACTCCCACTATTACCAGCCAGGTGTGTATGTAGGAAATTACACAGAATCTTGACTTTGTATGCCTCAGCATTGGAAATAAACTTCTGGATTTACAGTAATTATGGTGATAGAAATGGCCGTCTTTAAATTACCGCAACAAAACAACACACATTCAGTTTTAAGATCATTTTACTACAACGGCAATAAAACAAACTCTGGCAAACAGCATAACAGAAGAAATCAAAATACCAACATTGTAACGGCAGAAACATTTAGGAAACAGCTGAGAAAGGAAAAAATCAGATCCATTTATAGAAAGCTAAGATTGAAATCATTTCCAGTGAGCTAAAGCTGAATTAACTAGGGGCTATTTATCAATAATTTCCAAACAGGCCACCTCAATGAAAAGACGTATATATTGGAATTAGGGAAATAACATGGAAAAGATGAGAAGGATATTATTTCTACCAGCATCTATTAATCCCCACCCCAAAATGTGGACAGAAAGACCAAACCGGCATCATTAACCTGTCCAAAAGGCAGTCACTATGAGACATCATACATAAACACGTGTTTGTTCTATAGTATACTTGGTCAGTACTTAGACTATACTTTTTATAAAACGAAGTAGCATGTGGAACAAGAAAAAGTGTAGGCCTCATTGAGCATTAATGAGGAAAGTGGCTAATGATATGGTTTCTCAGGATTTGTCTTCAGTATTAGGCCATCTATCACGGCAGGAGTAATATCAGCAAACGATGCATGAGACATGAGCAGAAACCATGGTACAATTCTAAACATCTAAAGGATTTTGTGTGGCTATTATTAGCTTAGTGGACACTCTCATTTATTCACATTGTCCAATTTAGGTATCCATGTGGGTCACAAAGCCATGTGAGGTGAGATTTAGGCACTGGTGCTTAAAAAACTGGTTTATTTCTTTAAGGACCTCCACTGAGAACCTTGCATTGTACAAGGCCTAAGAACAGTAAGCTAGGGGTGAACATTCCGGATGGGGCGAGGCTTCTGCTGGGTTGTTTAGTGGTCGTTTCTTTATATCTAAAGCAGGGTGATGGCCTTTGTCAGTACAAGGGGTGGCTTTCCACATCCTTCCCCTTAGTTGCAACAAGGGGTGAACATGTGAGACAAGGAAGTGTACACATACAATGTCTAATTTTATCAGTGGAAATATCCCGGAAATCAGCCTAAGTTAATCGGCAAGATAGATAACCGAGGCTGCATGCCTCAGTGGAAGAAATGAACTGCACTAGTAGACTATATAAATAACAAAGAATTTGAATAGGACATACGAGAGACAGGGAAGCTTGACATCACTTTTCAAGTAAAGAATGAAGCATTGCTTAAACTTCCACGGCAGTGCACTCTGCAAAATGAATGAAAAGGCACAAAAGAAATTTAATCATTATAATTACAAGTAGGAGGAGCTAGAAACAGGAATGGTGGCCCTTTTGAGATAGATGGGTGCGTCTAAAATACCTCCACAAATACTCCAACATCAGATTTCCACAGGTACATCCTGTTAATCCTACCCAAGCATGACGTGGGAAAGAAAATAATAATAATAAATAACAGCGGTGAACAAACAATTCACTAACTCGAAGACATTTATGAATAAAACACAGGACTAGGGGAGAGTTCAGATGATTGGTAGTAAAGGGCAAAACACATTCTACTGACATGATGTGCTCTGCATATGTGGTGATTAGATCAACAAAAATAGCATGTGCTTTGCAAGACAGTGTAACAGATTGAAGAATTATATACCACATAATATGTAACTTCATCACCGTTTCTGCTCATGCAAAAGGTTATTGTCTACACATACCACATATCTAAGCAGTAAACAAACAGATATCCTAGTGTTTCATTACCGCTTATGCATCGGGCACGTCGGGTTCGTAGTACCCCCGATTCCACCACAGGTACAGTGACCCAATGAGCTCAATTGCAAAGACGAGAATTCGGGCCCAAAGCTCACGCCCCAGCAGCTTGGGGCACTCCTTGACGGCGAAAAACACCGCCTTTGACAATGAATTGATCCAAAAGTTGGCAGTGGCGTTGTTCTCATAGTCCATGATGTCAAGTTCCTTCTCTATCACAAACTTTCGTACCATGGACAGTACACCGACAAGAATGACTGGGGCCAGGACCTTTTGCAACGCCCAAGCTATCCATTCACTTCTCCTCCTGGCCTCCGGAGGGGTAGGGGGCTCGGCCTCCATTGCCCCGCTGCACAAAGGTGTTTCTTCTGATCCTTTCTCTTTGTCAAGGAAGAGCGAAAGCAAGTAGAGCAATACGGCAGTTACCCCTGACACGGCGGTGGTCACGCCCAAACTTCGCCACATTTTCCACTTTCTCCTGCTGGCGCGTCCTTCAAATGAAGCTTGCAACATATATTTAATCCTTCTTATCTTCTGCTCTTCCCATTCTTTCCTCATCAGATTCCCAGGCTTCTCTTTGTACTCAAGCATCTGAGATAGTCGTGGATCCATGAGCATTTGCCGCCGTGCCCGCGGGGAAAATGACTCTGAAACCTTAGCAATAAGTTCGGCGGCAGCTCTTAAAGCGACACCGTCTTTGTTTTTCTTGATGTTCCCCAATAGAGCCACCACCTCATCACCCAGACGGGTAAACTCCTCACTGCACATATAGATCAGAAAAAAAAATTCCACATTAAGGGCTTGTAATTTGGAACTGAACAAGGTAAAACTATAGCGGCATATGGCATTGGCACTGTAACATAAGAGGAAGATGCCAAGGATAGAACAGCTACCTTATTTCAGTCGTCTGAATTTGTAACTCATGAAGCTCAATTTCTTCCCTCTCTTCTTCATCAATTATGTCCCTAAGTGATCCAGAAGTTGAGCACTCCCCAGAATAGCTGTGCGAGAAATGAGTTCTGTTGTCGGTGCCTGTATCCTGACGCCCTCTGCCAATGTCACAGTCACTTGTGTGCTCCTGAATGTTCGACAGCTCGATCTGTTTCAACTTACGTTCTGCATCCACTCTACTGGTAACTTTCATCAGCTCCTGGCCAGTGCGACGGTGGTGCGAGACTATAGCGACAGGCGGGGGCGGCTGTTCAGTCCCCGGCTGAGACTTGGTGGACAAAGAAGCTCCATTCTCTGTTTCCACCATGGCTGCCAGCCCCATGCCATGAGAATCTGTGTCGATCTTTATGAAGAAGTCTGCATTGTCAGCCCCTTTCAGTGATTCAGTGCTTTCGGAACCCGTTTCGGCAATTACTAGGGTGATGTGAGGATTCGCCTCGAGCTTGGCTGGCGCTTCGATGCGCTTGGCGTCGCTGGCTGACCCCGCCGAAGTGCCGCACGCAGTCTCGTCATCCAGAGTAAATCCCTGCCCGCGCGCTCTGCTGGCTGTAGCTTCCGCGGCGGCGCCGGGCGGTCCCTCTCCGCTGCAACCAGACTTATCCGCAATCACTACCTCCAGCAGGCTGAAGTTCTTGCGACAAGATCCGACTCCGGCGGCGGCGGCGGCTTCGGCCACCTCTGCGGTGGTCTCCTCCTTGTCCGTACCTTCGCCAGCCTGGTCCACCTCGACGGAGAGCGATTTCTGAGCGCCGCCTTGTTCCATTTCGACCGTCGACGATTCTAATCGGTCGATCTCTTTCTGGATGTCCTGCACGGGGGACAAGTTGCCGACCTCGCCGTCGTCAGCTTTCTTGCCGACGGTATCGTGCTGGGGCGACTCCGCCGGGCGATTGCCCGTTTCAGCCACGGCGGCCGGCGGCGGCCCTCCGATGTCCTTCGACATTACAGCCATGCTTCGCTGATAATTTGCGAATCTGAGATTTGGTTTGCCTCGATTGGATTCCGATGTCACCTCGTTGGGAGTTAGGGTTTGTCTGGGCTCACATCTACGGGTCTATGTTTTTTCTGTTGTTTTTTCTTTGTTTTCAGGTTTGTATTTCTCCCCCAACTCGAAGGAAAGAGAGCAGTCGCTCAGCTTCCTTCAAATCGAAAAGAAAATGTACAGATGGGTGTTCCAATGGTTCTTTCCCTTATTGTTTTTTTCTCTCTTTCTGTACTATAAATCATTTTCAGAAATGTGGTGAACAATTTTCAATGACACACAAACAATTTTTAATATATGGTGAACATATGTCCAAATCCCATAGTTTTCATGAGGGAATGACATTCGTGGAAGTCGTGGCAAAAACAAATCTATTTTGAAGTGTTGATTGTTTCTTTTGCCACGACTTCCACGATTTTCATTCCCCGATGAAACTTGGCAAGCACTGCACTCAGAACATTTATCATTCTTTGCCATCAAATTTTCTTTTTATTTTTTTTAGTTTTTATTGTTCATAGCGGTATCATAAGAGCTAAAGCAAATCGCTGAGAGCGCTCGGTTTAGACTCAATTTACTGTCCTAAATTTCTGAATAAGTGACATGTTGTGATGCACATTCCATGACCTTATATGACGCAAGAGATTATCTTAAACACACGTCTTTCCTTCCACTGTTTGAAGGCATTAACAAATTTCCAGTAGCTAAGGTATGGTTGTATAATGAAATACAACAACAAAAAGTGAATACCATTTATTCTTCCTTTTTCCTCGAAAGTTCATAAGTAATTCCTCACTGAGTATGTTTCTCTTTATCAAGGTACTTTAACAGGTTTGCAATTTTTCATAGAGAAACGCTTCAAAACATTTCCTATCTATTCCCACTCCCGAAATATCGAAAGCTCCAAACATGCTTCCATATGAAAGTTATAAGATAACCAAGCTTTTCACTTCCATTACTGTGATTTTATCATTGAAAACAACAAGAACATCACTAACATATATAATAATAATGTAAAATAGTTTACACTTACAATTGCAGACGACTGCATTGCTTCATTTAGATAACCATATGGCCATATACCATGCTATTCGACTGATGTGAAGCTTAGTTATCAGACCATATATTAATTTATCCAATTAGCAAACCATTTCTTTGTTTCCTCTTTTCCTAAATTTCAGGAGAAAAGAGTTTTCCCAAAGTATATTTCCCTTTGTGAATAATTTAATAACAAGAGTGACATTATAATATTCCAGTGAACCAAATTTCCTTACAAATAGAAAAGAAAAACACTTATAATGGTTTGCGGTTGTTTGGTATGGTAACAAGTTCCCAAACTATATATTTCCTCGTTAAGTTTATTTCTTTCCACATTTCTTCCATCCATAGTTAACATTGATAATAGAAAATTTAATGCTTCTTAAGAGACTTTAGTTATTCCTCTATAATTTAGAATGACTTCCCCAAAAAAACATAGCAATTATCCAGATATGACATTCCAAGTTAATTCCTCCCACTCATCCTAAGCATGTTAGTGCCGGGAGTTTCACTTGTATTTTCCTTTGGGGCCATGATTATATTCCAACATGATTGACAATAATTCCACCCCTTGTTCATAAATGTATTGTGTTTTCACTTTCACCAGTTTTCCTTTTCAAATAAAAACTACCCTTTGATCCACTAGAATAACCATTACAAAATTTCTTGTGTGTGCTTTGTAGTACTCGAGAATTTCCTGCGGAAATAAAAAGGTCCCCTTTCAGTCTACAAACCACAAGGAGTAACTGTGCTAGACGAATGATATAAACAAATGACAGTATATATGCAATGCTTCTTCCAAAAATGACACAATATTAAAAGTATTCAATTTCCACTTAATTATGGAGTGTACGGTCTATTGCAATGGTGAATAGTTCAATGCCCTTTACATATACAAATGACATATTCCTGAAGTGTACATCCCCACCAATCAGTTGTTAAAACTTTTAACTTTTTTAATCAACTGATTTTCCTCTTTAGTACAAAATCTGGCCAGAATAATAAAACCTCCCGAGTTGTATTTTCAAGGAACATATAACCATATCAAGAGCAATCATCAATGAATAAAATAAAATTAATATGTGAACTCTACTTGGAGTGCATAAGGATATCAAAATAAATAACGACGTGAAGCTTTTAATCTCTTTCCACCTCAGGAACAGGTGTATAGACCAAAAACAACCATTATATATGCTTCACATGTATGATAGTCCTCCCACTAAAGTTTAAAATTACGGAATTAATAAACCACATAATCCTATTCCAAGATATGTGACCAAGTCGTACATGACATAAAATTTGAGATTCCAAGCATGTGTTCCCAAAATAAATAATTTCGGCTGCGAACTTTCAATGAACCATCAACGAAGAAGAGACCATTGTGCGAAATTCCATAATGCACTAATTTTACCATTGAGCAACATTTGCACTCCTCCTTTTCCCAATAGTATGACATAGTCAATAGACTCCAAGATAGAACAATAAATCAAATCCCTTCTCATTGAAGTTGCACGGAGTGTCCTATAACAATAATAGTTTTCCTCCACAAGGGAGTTTCATGACATAATTTCCAATTCCAAAGTATTATAAATCTAGCATTTTGTGCCAAAGAGAAATCATCTACCATTAAGTGAGAGTAAATTTCCTTTTCCACAAAGTGGTTCCCACTTTCCTCTATAAATAAGTGATTCTCATAATAGATACTTCTTTGAATTTTTTTCTCATGCCAGGTTAGTGTATTTATCAAAATTTTCCTCCATTAGTGAATATGACGTACTTTCCAATTTCAGGTATATATTGTTTAGTATTTTCTTGGAATTGTTTGAAAGGATGAAAACCATATATATGACTGAGCACATGTGAAAGATATTTCCCTAAAAACAAATTCCAGATTGCATATAATTTCTGCACAATCTATCCGGTCTCATATTCAATAGGCAAAGACTTGGTCCATGATCCCAAAATGAAAAAAATGCGAGCCATTTATTACCATTCGACCAAGTTCCAAAGTTTCCAGCATGATATTCCTTTTCCTTGTTAGTGGCATCATTATCAGGCTCATCACGTTCAAGGATATTCATAATGTAATCACAAATTTTCCTTTTCAAACTGTATTATTTTCTTGTGAGCCATCTAATCTGTTTCTAAGTGATTCAGAGAAAATATAATGTTTGATTCTATTATCAAGGAGAAGTACGTTACCGATGGGATGAGACAAAGAAATCCAGCAAATAAGAGCAACTCTAGCAGACCACGCAAAAGTTGCACACCCGCAAAATTCCAACGAGTATACGGGCTCGGTCAATTTTACGGCGAGCAGAGCCGTATACTCGGCGGACCGTAAAAAATTACATGACCCGCAAACCCCCCAAGCAGTATATCTACGGGTGAAAGATCGTGGATGTTCTTGGCCCTTCTTATTGTTTCTCTTGGACTTCTTCTTCTTATTGGAGTTGAATCCAAGTCCACCTTTGTCATTGGGGGATTTTGGCACACTCAAGATATTGTTGAGTGTGGACTTCCCTTCATGACACTTTTCCAAGTCTTTCTTCAAAGAAGTGACTTGAGCCTTGAGCTCTTTAATTTCCTCTACATGGTTAGTATCAACACAAGAACTAGAGGAAGTATAAGCTTCATCGTTACATCAACAAGGCAAGGAGAGTAATTCATCACAAGAAGTACCAATGTTATGAGTAGACAAATTACAAGGACTAGCACATGGCAAGATAGCATTTTGACTTGAAGTAGTGCTAGTATCCACATGCAACTTACTAGAAGTTACCTTAGACATAGCCTCATGAGCTATCTTTAGCACATTATGGGATACTAGAAGATCATCATGAGAGCTTGTGAGCTTTACATGATTTTCTTCCAACTTCTCATATTTGCTAGATAGCAACTTAGGTTCAGCCCGTAGCTCAACATTCTCATTCAAAATGGATGCTTCACTAGAAATAGAGTTAGTAGCACAAGCATCATCAATAATATCAAGAGGAGAAGGCAACTTGGAAAGCTCTTTAGAATATGAAGCTTTAAGTTGTGCAAGAGACTCGGTGAGTTTGATGAGCTCACTCTTAATGACCCTTGAGCCATTTTCGAGGTGCCCAAAGTCCTCAAGGAGTTTAGCATGCGCAACTTCAAGCTTCTCATTTTTAGTTTCAAAATCATTGGCCATCTCAAGAGCTCTAGCATGAGATTCCTTCACTCTAGATAGTTCTAGCGCAAAAGTCTCCTCAATAGATTCGGAGGTGGTTTGTTCATGTTCAAGAGCTTGAGATAGCTCTGCGATCTCCTTTGCGTAATCACGCTCATGAGCTTCCATTTTCTCAATGGTGACCTCATGCTCCTCTAGATGAGATTCCAACTCATCAATGTATTTCTTGCCCTCAATGGCAATAAACATGATTTCCATGAAGTTGGAACGAGCAAGTTTATTTTTGTGAAGAGCTTTAAAAATCATTTCCCCCTTAATTTTTAAGGAAGCAATATTATCATTCTCTTCATCAGTATCCTCGTCATCATTAGCATTAGCATCATCATCAAGGGACATATTGGGGTTCAAAGTAGGGGATACCTTTGACGCCTTAGCCATAAGGCAAAAAGCAATAGATGATGATGTGGGATCCCTTGAGGCACCATTCAAGACCACATAGTGTTCCATGCAGTGTTGGGTTTCCTCTACATTGTTAGCACAATAAATAGAGGAAATACAAGCATTTTTATCATGGCAGCAAGACATAGCAAGCATATCATCATGAGATTTAGTCAAGCAATTTCTACATGATATGCAAGGACTATCAACACAAGCATGTGAAACATTTGGAGTGATCGAAGTGCTAAAGTCCAAAGAAGAAGCATTGCGATAAGATAGCGGTGAAGGATCATCGATAATAAGCACGCTATCATCATTGCAATGATCAACACTACTCACCATATCATTACCTTGTGGCAAACCACATGTAGGTTAAGTAGAGGCAGTTGAGAAGACAACACGGCTGGAGGTGGAGGGAGAACAATCATCCCCACAAATCTTGGACACACCATATTGTAGGATCGGAAGTATGTCTAGAGGGGGGGTGATTAGACTACTTGACAACTTAAAAACTTGGCCTTTAGATTAGAGTAGTTTCTTAGCAAGTTCACAATGGCAACAAAGTCAAGTATCACCCTACACATGCAATTCTAGAGTTATGGCAGCGGAAAGTAAATTGCACGTAGTAAATGAGAGGTGGAGAAGAGCAAACGCAAGTTGGTGACACGGAGATTTTTCTCGTGGTTCCGATAGGTGGTGCTATCGTCAATCCACGTTGATGGAGACTTCAACCCACGGAGGGTAACGGCTGCTGCTTGAGTCCACGGAGGGCTCCACCCACGAAGGGTCCACGAAGAAGCAACCTTGTCTATGCCATCATGGCTTACGCCCACGGAGGACTAGCCTTACTCGGGGTAGATCTTCACGAAGTAGGCGATCTCCTTGCCCTTACAAACTCCTTGGTTCAACTCCACATCATGACGGAGGCTCCCAAGTGACACCTAACCAATCTAGGAGGCACCACCCTCCAAAAGGTAATAGATGGTGTTGGTGATGATGAACTCCTTGCTCTTGTGCTTCAAATGATAATCTCCCCAACACTCAACTCTCCTCACTGATTTGGCTGTGGTGGAAGAAAGGATTGAGTGGAAAGCAACTTGGGAAGGCTAGAGATCAAGCTTCATATGGTGGGAGTGGAGCTACTTGATCTCAACACAAGGGTAGGTAGTTTTCTTCTCGAAATGTAAGGTAGGAGTGGTAGTTCTTTCGATGGCTCTCTCCACGAATGAAGAGGAGGTGGAGGGTATTTATAGCCTCCACACAAAATCCAACCGTTACACACATTTGACCAATCTCGGTCGGACCGAAGTTGACAACTCGGTGAGACCGAAAGTTCAAATCTTGTGAGCGTTGGGATTTTCGGTGGGACCGAAAATACAATCTCGGTTAGTCCGATTCTTCCAAAGTCTAGGGTTTGCCAATCTCGGTGGGACCGACTTTCTCATCTCGGTGACACCGATTTGAGTCTGAAGGTTCTGAAGCTTGGCAACACCAATTCGAATGACCGAGTTTGGAATCGGAAAATCCGAGATTCTTAGGGTTTGGGTATATGGTGAGGTGGTTCATCTCGGTGTGGTGAGTTTGGAATCGGTGGGACCGAGATTACTTATGAGTTTATGTTGGAATGAAAGATTGCGATAGTTTGAGAGATAAATCACTAAGCACTTAGAGCAACCAGATCATCATCATAACCTCACCCCCTTTTAATAGTATTGGCTTTCCTATGGACTCAATGTGATCTTGGATCACTAAACCAAAAATGGAGTCTTGAGCTTTTTGCCAATGTTTTCCTTAGCATTTTGAGGGGTCCACATCATCAGTCATTGCCATACCCATATCACTGAACTTTCTGAAATATTCTCAAGAAATGATTAGTTCAATGATATATATGTTGTTATTAATTACCAAAACCACCCGGGGATTAGTTGCACTTTCACATATTTATCTTGAAGCTTCGTCCACAACTCATGAGCATCCCGGAATGGCATGAGTTGAAATATAACTACATTGCTCAGAGCATCAAAGAGCACATTAGAAGCTTGAGCATTGAGATAAGAATTTTTCTCATCCTCTAAAGATAATCGTTGAGGATCCTTTGGAGGAGAAAAACCCATATCTACAATCCGCTCTAAATTTGGGTCCATGACCCTAAAGAGATTAAGCATGCGAATTACCCAAACATCAAAATTTGTGCCATTGAAACTAAGAGTGTTAGAGAATCCTAATCCCCTAGTCGACATCTTTACTCTCTAAGCGGTTAAGCCTAACAAGGAGAGACGAGGCTCTAATACCAATTGAAAGATCATGGATGTCGCCTAGAGGGGGGGATGAATAGGCACTTTTAAAATAATTACGGTTTAGGCTTGAACAAATGCGGAATAAACCTAACGGTTAATTTGTCAAGCACAAAACCTACAACAACTAGGCTCACCTATGTGCACCAACAACTTATGCTAAGCCAGATAAACAACTAAGTGATAGCAAGATATATGACAAGAAACAATATGGCTATCACAAAGTAAAGTGCATAAGTAAAGGGCTCAGGTAAGAGATAACCAAGGCACGCGGAGACGATGATGTATCCCGAAGTTCACACCCTTGCGGATGCTAATCTCCGTTTGGAGCGGTGTGGAGGCACAATGCTCCCCAAGAAGCCACTAGGGCCACCGTAATCTCCTCACGCCCTCGCACAATGCAAGATGTCATGATTCCACTAAGGGACCCTTGAGGACGGTCACCGAACCCGTACAAATGGCAACCCTTGGGGGCGGTCACTAAGTACACTTTGGCAACCCTTGGGGCGGTCACCGTTACCCGTCAAATTGCTCGGGGCGATCTCCACAATATAATTGTAGACCACGACGCTTGCCCGGAGCTTTACACCACAATGATTGAGCTCCACACAACACCAACCGTCTAGGGCGCCAAGGCACCGAAGAGGGACAAGCTCTAGGGTGCCCAAACACCCAAGATAATAAGCTTCTCAAACTTCACTTCCACGTATCACCGTGGAGAACTCAAACCGATGCACCAAATACAATGGCAAGGGCACATGGAGTGCCCAAGTCCTTCTCTCCCAAATCCCACCAAAGCAACTAATGCTAGGTAGGAAAATGAGAGGAAGAACGGAAGAAGAACACGAAGAACTCCAAGATCTAGATCCAAGGAGTTCCCCTCACTCTTAGAGGAGAAATTGATTGATGGAGACATGGATCTAGATCTCCTCTCTCTTTTCCCTCAAGAACTAGCAAGAATCATTGGAGGGATTGAGAGTTAGCAAGCTCAAAGAAGGTCAACAATGGGGGAAGAACACGAGCTAAAAAGATAAGGTTCATTGGGGAAGAAGATCCCCTTTTATAGGTGGGAAAAAATCCAACCGTTATGCTCACAGCCCGCACAGAGCGGTACTACCGCTCGACCTCACAGTACTACCGCTAGGGGTAGCGGTACTACCTCAAAGGGTAGCGGTACTACGCTATGAGCGGTACTAAAAAATACATCCGTGCCTACCACCGCTGGACTTGTGACGAGTTTTTGGTCCGGAGCGGTACTACCACTGTAGAAGCCGCGGTAGTACCGCTCTGGAGCGGTAGTAAAAAATTACACCCGCTTCTATACGCGGTAGTACCGCTGCAGCCTTTTCAGAACACCAAAACTGCCCAACTTCTGCAAACGGACTCCGAATTCGATGAAACTAGGTATGTTGGAAAGCTAGCGACAAGGGCTAACACAATCTTGATAGAAATAACAATAATAAGGAAATTAGAAAAGGCCCAAGAGAAAATGGTGAGAACCCTTCCTCGAATAAGACTGGTAAAACCTCCAACACCGAAAACGCAATAGAAGAGGCATATGAAATCCGTTTTCGAAGTACTAGAGCTTGTCACGCAGATAACCACAAGCTCTAAAACCTCAAAAGAAAATACAAATAAGAATCAAGAACAATGATGCAAGGATGTAATGGTTTGAGCTCTCGACGAATGATACAATCAAGCTACTCACTTGAGAGCCCCCCTTGATAGTACGGCTATCGATCCTATAACCTAGTCTCCAAACTACCACCATGAGACTGGAAAAATAGAAAACCTATCAAGGGCAAACCTTTGCCTTGCGCATGATCCACTTGAGATAGATGATGACGATCTTGTCCTCCTCAAGATGGACCACCTTTCTTGATTGTGTTGGGTCGATGAAGACTAGATGATTGCTCCCCCATACTCCACTATGGCTGAGCCACTCTTCAGCACATCTTCACAAGTCCATTGACACCACAATGGACAGCAAGCTTCAAGCACTTGATCTCTTTGTCATGCTCCACTTGAACTTGCACACGGCAATCTTGATGACGATCACCACTTGATGTCATCCTCTACATGGGTTGAGTGATATCTTCCTCTTGACCCAAGCCCATGAACACGTACCTAACCCCACATAGAACTCTCATATAGACCATGGGTTAGTACACAAAGCAGAATGGACAATGCTTATCATACCATGGGATCACTTGATCCCTCTCGGTACATCTTCTACGCTTTGTGAGTTGATCAACTTGATTCACTCTTGACTTAGTCTTGATCAACCTTGAATCTTTCCAACTCTCTTCATTTGGATGATGTCTTGAAGGTAAACATGAATGATCACACAATCTTCTTCTTCAAGACATGCTTACAATAAGCTCAACACTCACATGACCAATCTTTGGATAATTCCTTCATAGCACCTTGGTCAACTCATAAACTCCTTGAAACCAACACATGGACTTCAAGAAAAGCCTATGGACAAATCCTTCAAATATAACTCAAGACAACCATTAGTCCATAGAGATGTCATCAATTACCAAAACCAAACATGGGGGCACCACATGTTCTTTCAATCTCTCCCATTTTGGTAATTGATGACAATCACTTTCAAGAGAGTTTATATAAGGAATTATGCATCACCATGCAATGCAACAAACAATAGTGCATGCGAATGAGATGCAAATGCTAAGGAACAAAACCAAAGCAAGAGGAGATAACTCTCTAAACTTCTCCACAAAACTCTCTGAAACTTCTCCCCCATTGGCATCGATTTCCAAAATGGGCGAAAATCTAAGAAGGCCAATATAAATTGTGGTCCTCCATAAATTGTGTATTTCTCAACAAGAGAGTGGAATGCAATACACATACCCAAAGGTAAATACTTGGAGGAACACAAACTATATTGAGGCACAAACATTGATAAAGAATGATATGCCACAAAGACATAACAAAGAGAGACACAAGCAATGAAGCAGTCAAAATATACCAATTGAAGCAAGCAATCAAAGGATATCAACTGAACCAACTAGACCAAGGATCCTATGAGCCACAAGAATAAATGATATTATGATATGAGAAGAGGAGTGTTCTAAAGAAACTAGAGAAGCTCCCCATGATTTGTGCACAAATAATAATATTTGTATTGGATACAAAGTGCACAAAATAGGATCATAGCTCCCCTAAAATCAATAGAAACTCACAACCAGTGCAAGTGAGCATATAGGAAACAAAGCCTAGCACTTGCAACAAGCACATGGTTGAGCAACATGTAAAAGAGGCAACTTAAGAATAGGCTCAACCAAAATGATGTGTGTGAGTCATGACAAAGCACTTGAGAAGACTAATATAAGGATGAGCATAAAGCATCAACATAGTCTTGGGTAAATGAGATACACGGTGCATGACATGTCGTCCCCACACACATCCAACAAGCAAATGGGTTCACAAGCTCACTAAAATGTGAGTTAACAACAAGGCTTGCGACAACCCCATGGTGAAGATAGAAGATGAAAGCCTTATCAAGACGAGGGATACCAATTAAGATGGCAAAAGCCTCGTAAAGAAAAGCATGAGGAAAATAATCTTCACCACACAAGAGTGCATCAAGATGCAACAAGATATGACCCGCACTCAAGGAAAAAGCTTTCACGGAGCCACCAAAGAAAAATCATAAGAAAGACAAGGTGGACGTGAAAGAAAGGATATCATCTAGAGATGCAATTTCTCTCAAGTGTATAATGTTCTAGGTAGATGAAATCATGATGTTATATATCTGCAAAGAAGGATGTACACCAGAAATAGTTACAACAATAAGGAACAAGATATCCAAAAGGAAGTCATAGATATACCAATAAGATATTTGCTTGTAATCATAGCACATGGCTAGATATTACCTTATAGTATATAAATGAGATTCAACCAAACGAATATCAAAGACACCACAACTATCAACAAGAGATCATTGTTGAGACGCTTTGAGAAGGGAAACAAGTATCACAAGAACTAATCAAGAAATTCATGCCATGATGCAACCTACACAAGGTTGAATGTAAGAGGTGTATGCAGGAGTAGATACTTGTTACCAAGATAGCATTGGAAGGATGTAGTAGATACCAATTAAAGGTAGACAGTAGATCATTGATCATCCTAGCTTGACTCCAATAAGCACATGGTGACACCACCTTCCTTGTGAGTGAGCCGAGCATCCAATGCATCTCCAATTGTTCCTAGAACAACAACACAAACAAAATGGTACCCAAACTCATTGGGACCAAGGAGTTAGAGAACCAACAATACATAGGACAAACTCCACATAAATATGTGCATATAGATATGAAAATGAATTTCATGCACATCTCATCCAATTTGAGACTTGGTGGAGTTTCCCCTATATATTGGATCAAAGAAAGAAAGCATGCCAAAGAAACTACATGAAGTAAATATGCATGCTCAAGACTTTCAAGAGCCGATGCCAATTGATAAAGAAATACCAAGAGAAGAAAAGATACCAGATGAATAAATCATTACTTGGAGGATATCCACAACAGATACATCGAGGAATGGGATATCCATTGATACACACTAAATTAAAGATGTCAAACTCCCAAAGAGATGATGGTTCCAAACAAACCAAGCTCTCAACAAAGTTTCATGATGGCACAAAGTACCAAAAAGAAAGCGGCTTGCCTTCCACCAACACACACTTGATAAGGATCACAAGATGAGCATTCTATAGAAAATAGGAGCACCCCCAAGACTAGTGCATTGTAGAGAATTTGCATTTGAATACAAAATGCACAAGGTGGGATCACCACTTTCACTATATCTAGAAAACACTAGACAAGATCAAGAAATTAAAAAGATCCACAAGTGATATGGAAGACAAAGGGAGTTGACACAAACCTTGGCAAGAGATAATGCAAATAAAAGCAAAAGCCAATATAAAGATGATCAATAATTTCTACCACACAAGTGAGTACCAATTGTCAAAAGACAAGAAGTATTTGGAAATAGTTCCCGATGTTAGAAAGCAAGGTTATACAACATAATCTTCACACCAAACACACAAGAAAATTTGCAACTTGTAGAGCTAACATGCCACCTAGGAACAAGATAATTTACAATATCAATTCTAAGTGACAATATCTCAAATGTACACATTTTATAGGCTAGTAATATACACATAGCATATTACTCCCCCATAATGGTACCAACTAAAGATAAACAAGAGACAAATAAAAGATCCAACACGAGATAATTAATGGACTATTTAGAATTTGAATTTCTCATGAGAAGATATACCACATAGTGACTATATAATCTTGTAATATCAATATTAGATGGTATTCCTCATGTACACACATTTATAGGATTGTGAGGTGCACAAAGCACATCACTTCCCAAAAATAGAATTTTCCATTAATCTCTCACAAGAGCCAACTAAGATACAAACAAGATGCGCAAAGGCTCAACGCACTACACACACGTACATGATGTGCAAACCAACACACACATACTTGATTACTCAAGATAAGAAAATTGGAAGCACAACATATACAACACATGTAAGGAACAAAACCAAAACATGCAAAGGGCAAGTAACTTTCAATGTAAACAATTTAAGTACAAGTTACCGCAAGGAGGCATATTGGATATAAGATAGAAACTTGATAACCCAATTGACTTGGTTTGAGATCCCTTAATTCTTCATGATGTAGCCAAGTCTCCAATACCCTCCAATAACACCTATTGATCAAGTTTGAGCTTGGTGGTCCCCAACCAAGTTGGGTCCTAAGATGTTAGTCACAATAGGCGTGGCTACCCAAATGGTTCTTTTCTTGACAACACTTTGAGTACCAACAAACTTGGCAAACACATTGCCAACCTTATCCTTCCCAAGAGAATAGATATCATCAATAATAATTGGGTTGGATAAGTTACCACTAGTGCATGAAGAAGCGATGTGACCTTTCTCACGACATATGTAGCAACATCTACTCTTCAGTTTCTTCTCACTTGATTTCTCAACTTGAGAAGCATTAGGTTGAGTCTTCTTGGGAAGAGGCCTTTCTTCAACTTGAGGTTGAGCATGAGAATGAACTTGTGGCCGCTTCCCTTGTTGCTTGTCATTAATGGGCTTCTTCTACAATGGGCAAGATCAAACATGATGCCCTTCAATTTTGCACTTGAAGCAAATAATCTTGGCTGAATTCTTGACTTGTTCTTGGCCCTTCTTATTGTTTCTCTTGGACTTCTTATTCTTATTGGAGTTGAATCCAAGCCCACCTTTGTCATTGGGGGATTTTGGCACACTCAAGATATTTTTGAGTGTGGACTTCCCTTCATGACACTTTCCCAAGTCTTTCTTCAAAGAAGTGACTTGAGCCTTGAGCTCTTTAATTTCCTCTACATGGTTAGTATCAACACAAGTACTAGAGGAAGTATAAGCTTCATCATTACAGCAACAAGGCAAGGAGAGTAATTCATCACAAGAAGTACCAATGTTATGAGTAGACGAATTACAAGGACTAACACATGGCAAGATAGCATTTTGACTTGAAGTAGTGCTAGTATCCACATGCAACTTACTAGAAGTTACCTTTAGACATAGCCTCATGAGCTATCTTTAGCACATTATGGGATACTAGAAGATCATCATGAGAGCTTGTGAGATTTACATGATTTTCTTCCAACTTCTCATATTTGCTAGATAACAACTTAGGTTGAGCCCGTAGCTCAACATTCTCCTTCAAAATGGATGCTTCACTAGAAATAGAGTTAGTAGCACAAGCATCATCAATAATAGCAAGAGGAGAAGGCAACTTGGAAAGCTCTTTAGAATATGAAGCTTTAAGTTGTGCATGAGACTCGGTGAGTTTGATGAGCTCACTCTTAATGACCCTTGAGCCATTTTCGAGGTGCCCAAAGTCCTCAAGGAGTTTAGCATGCGCAACTTCTCATTTTTAGTTTCAAAATCATTGGCCACCTCAAGAGCTCTAGCATGAGATTCCTTCACTCTAGATAGTTCTAGCGCAAAAGTCTCCTCAAGAGATTCGGAGGTGGTTTGTTCATGTTCAAGAGCTTGAGATAGCTCCAAGATCTCCTTTGCATAACCACGCTCATGAGCTTCCATTTTCTCAATGGTGACCTCATGCTCCTCTAGATGAGATTACAACTCATCAATGTATTTCTTGCCCTCAATGGCAATAGACATGATTTCCATGAAGTTGGAACGAGCAAAGTTTATTTTTGTGAAGAGCTTTAAAAATCATTTCCCCCTTAATTTTTAAGGAAGCGATATTATCATTCTCTTCATCATTATCCTCATCATCATTAGCATTAACATCATCATCAAGGGACATATTGGGGTTCAAAGTAGGAGATACCTTTGACGCCTTAGCCATAAGGCAAAAAGTAATAGATGATGATGTAGGATCCCTTGAGGCACCATTCAAGACCACATAGTGTTCCATGGAGTGTTGGGTTTCCTCTACATTGTTAGCACAACAATTAGAGGAAATACAAGCATTTTTATCATGGCAACAAGAAATAGCAAGCATATCATCATGAGATTTAGTCAAGCAATTTCTACATGATATGCAAGGACTATTGTCGGATTTCGGGTTTCGGCAGACCCTTGAGGTTCTAACACTGGGGTGTGCACGGAGATTCAACCCTCAACCGACTCGCTCCTCGCCGAATCGCTAGGACCTAAACTACCAAACTGAACAGCACAAGAGACACAAGATTTATACTGGTTCAGGCCACCATTGTGGTGTAATACCCTACTCCAGTGTGTGGTGTGGTGGATTGCCTCTTGGGCTGATGATGAACAATACAAGGAAGAACAGCCTCGCGAGGGTCTGTTCTTGGCTGGTGCGATGAACTGCTAGGAGGGGTTCAGTCGCTCTATCTACTGGTTTCTTGATGAGGATCTAGCTGATGCCTCTAGCTGCCCGATGCCTCTACCCTGGAGGTGGCTAGTCCTATTTATAGGCAAAGGCCCTGGGCCTCTTCCCAAATATTGAGCGGGAAGGGCGCCAACAATTGGCCATTTTGAAGGGGAACATCGGGTACACTTATCCTGACTAAAGTTGGTCCTCGCCTGTCAAAGGCTCTGGTGATGACACCGGCTTGGGCTCCACAATGACTTCCTTCCAGCTGTTGGGCTGGTCTTGGTCTTGTTGCACCGAAATGGACGCCTTTGCTTGATGCTCTCGCCTACGCTTGCTCCCTTTGCACCAAAGAGGAAAGGAGGACACTGCGCGGGCTGGCGCCCGACTGGCGCCCTTTGTCGTCATGGCTTGCGTCATGGGCACCTCGCGAGGTACCCCGCCTTGAACTCTCCGCCCCCTCATGAGCCAGCCTGACGAGGCCGTGCCTGAGGAAGCTCCTTGTCGTCCGCCCTGCGAGGCTTGGCCCCTCGCGAGGGTCTTGAGCTTACGTTGATGAAGATGGGTTGTGCTGGGCCTCCTTTGAGCCACGCCGCAGGCCGCAGGTAGGCAAGTCTAGGGACCCCCGTTCCCAGAACGCCGACAGTAGCCCCCGGGCCCGCGGCGTGCCCGAACTTGGCCGAGTAGAGAGGCGAAAGGGCAAGTGCGAAGCGTTGCGGGCCCTAACAGCCTGCGGCCTTGGGCGCCGCGTGGCGGTTGATTGGACGTGGGCGGCACTGCTTCCCCACGATGCCTCGGTAACCGCTCGGATTCGACAAGTCCCTGCATGCAAAGACGGTCATGATTATCGGTGATCGTGGAGGCCGACGGTTGGCCTTTGCTGGCTATAAGTAGGAACGGTGCGCGCCCTTCCAGTCTATCCTTCTGCTTCTCCTCCTTCCTGCTCCGTCTGGCTGCAATGGCTCCGATCCGCCGGTTCTCCGCGGAAGAGAAGGGAAAGGCTCCCCAAGAGGATCCTGTTCCGCTTCCCCCGAAGAAGCGGCTTGCCCTCTGGTGTCTGGGCGAGGGCACTTGCCAGGAAGCGTCAAGACCCTAGTGTGAGCGTCCGCCACCAGGGTTCCCTCTTCCCTTGTATGCGCACATTGGCGGCTCTGAAGGAGGCGACGCCGGGCACCACAAGCGGCGCCGATGCCGACGCCGGCGGGTCACGAAGGTGTGCGTCTTCCCCCCTGGGGTCCACACCGAGGGCTCCTGCCGAGAGTTCGTGCTTCACGCCGCCACGCCTCCTAAGTCTTGGATTCGCCTCCCCTCTTTCTTCGCCTCCGTCGTCCGGCAGGGGGAGCCCCTGGGGCTCTGGCTGCAGCACGCCGGCTGTGGCACCCTTGCGACCGGGGCAGAGGTCGCGGTCGTTGCCCCGGGCGAGGTCTTCATGACTTGAGGCTGGGGCGAGGTCACCCGGGTCTGCGGGACGAGGGGCGCCCTCACGATCCATCTGGAGTACGACGGTGCTTCGGTGATGTCCTTCAAGGTTTTTGACGCGGAGGGTCGTCGGCTCGAGTGCTGCCCCGAGAGAGGCGGTCGGGACCCTGCTGCGGCGAGACAGAGGCCGGCCGTCCGCTCCCTTGGCCGCTCCTTAGGCGACGGAGGCGCCGGAGGATCCAGCGACTCCGCCGAGCTCTTCGTGACGCCGGAGACGAGCGACTACAGCTACGAGCCCCCGAGTCTGCGCCGTTCTCGGAGCAGGGCGGGCTCGTCAGGTCATCGCCGCCTCTGATCTGGATGGGGTTGGCGCCGGACTGGGCGGCCACTGTTGATGATGGCATCTGCCGCGATGCCCCCTGTAGTTAGGACTCCTTAGGATTCGCGCCTTTTGTTCCTGCAAGGGGCCAAGAATATACCCCATGGGGGCTTGTAAGATGTTTGTAGCTCCGTCTGTCAATATAATCCTTATTATAAAGCAGCGTGAGATGCTCATTCCGTTTTAGCTTAGTTTCCTCCTTTCAGTCCTCACGAGGGCTTGATGCTCTGCGCCGACAGGTCCCAGTCCCAAGGCGGCTTCGGCCGTCGCTGGTATGCCAAGTCGCGATGCCGTGGTCAAGGCCAGGAGGTGAGCGTCCCGAGGTCCGGTAAGAGCCCCTGAGTCGCGATGCTCAGGAGGTCCCCCTTAGCGCTCAAGCAGCCATCATTCGGTGAGAAAGGAGAGCGACGTTGCTAACACGAGATTGCATTGAGTGCGGGGGTGGTGCTGCGATAACTAGTGTGTCCGGAGAGTGACTTATCTCGAGGGTCAGAAAAATGCTTCCTGGTGCGGCGCCAGCCTTGGCCGTCGCGAGGTTGCTTGGCGATGCTCCGTGGAGGGACCCTGCAGGCTCATCACAGAAGGAACGAGGGTTTGTCGCGACAACTGACAGTTAGCCGTTAGTTGCTCTGGAGGAGCGTGAAAGGCCTCACGAGGTGTATTGGGGTACCCGTGAGCCAGCGCGGGGCTCACGGGGCCCTACCTCAAGGCGGGTTGCGCCTGGCTCTGGGCCTTATCTCGGAGTGTGTTCCTGCAAATTTGGCCAGATGTCGGTGCTCTACGTCTTCGGGTCCCGGCTCTCGGGCTGGTCTCAGCCGTCGCTGGCATGCCAGGTCACGATGCCATGGACAAGACCAGAGGGTGAGGGCCGGAGAGCCGGTAGGAGCCCTGAGTCGCGATGCTCGAGCACCCCCTTTAAGCGCGCAAGCTGGGTTAGATGATGAAACTCGTCCTCGGGTCCGGCTCGGGCTGGTCTCAGCCGTCGCCGGCATGCCAGTTGCGATGCCATGGACAAGACCAGAGGGTGAGGGCGGAGAGCCGGTAGGAGCCCCGAGTCGCGATGCTCGAGCACCCCCTTTAACGCGCAAGCTGGGTCAGATGACAAAACTCTACGTCCTCGGGTCCCGGCTCTCGGGCTGGTCTCAGCCATCGCTGGCATGCTAGGTCGCGATGCCATGGACAATACCAGAGTGTGAGGGCCGGAGAGCCGGTAGGAGCCCTGAGTCGCGATGCTCAGGCACCCCCCCTTTAACGTGCAAGATTCCGTCACCTAGAAAAAGGCACCAAATAACAAGCATAGTGGATCGAAAGCATAGTCCTAAGATAAACGCAAGAAGGATAAATGCCACTGGGACAGGCCCGAGCCGCTTGGGGATGATGCAGCCCGAGGGGCGCCCCCAATAAGCTAAGCTAAGGACATGAAATAAAAGGGATACATGCCGCAGGGACGGACCCACGCGGCCTGGGAATAATGCGGCCCTGAAGGTGCTCCCAGCCAGAAACGAAACTTAAAAGATGTCACCTGATGATGTTGGGGACGAAGGGGTGTTGGTGTAGCAGACTCGGTGGGCAGCGGGAGCCGATCCTCACGAGCCCCCAGGCCCAGGGGCCTCGGGAGGCTCCGGAGGCACCGGCGGATCCTCGCGGGCCATCTCCATCTTCGCCAGGGCTGCGGCACGCCTGACCTCTTGAGTCTCCAAAATGGCCCTCATGAGACGCTGGTGCGCAACAGCCGCGTTCGGAAGGCCGTAAGGCATGCGCATGTAGCTGTGGGGCGGACCCTCGCAACGTCCCACTCGCGAGGGCCAGAGGCGCTCTTGAGACGCGGCTTGATTGAGCCCTCGTATGTCGATGCAGACGCGCAGCACACCATCCTCGCCTGGATGGGGGGCCACAGCGGGTAGGCGGCGGCTGCCTCTCATGACCCTTGACTCCTGTAACTCCCGAATGGCCTTGCTGACGAACTCCTGAGGGTTTGGCCCTCCTTGCCTTGCTCCTTCTTGAGGGAAACGTGCTTCGAAGCACGCCTCCACGTGGTGCCCAAGCGCCTCCCTCGTGACCTTGGCGAGGTCGGCGGCCCTCCAGGGGAGAGCCCCCGAGCCCTGCCTGAGGAGGGCGCCGGGCGCGCTTCCCTATGCGATGGAAGGAGGCTCCTCCTGGCCAGGCGCGGGCCCTGAGGGGCCTGCCTCCTGAGGAGCCGGGCCGGTCGATGTCTTCTTCTTCTTGGGTGCGGCCTCGGAAGGCCTCCTGCTGCTACGGTCTGGGTCTTCCAGTGATGCGGCCTGAAAGGCTCACTCCAGGGAGCACACTGCGTCTCTCTCTTCGCAGGGCACCGTGATGACCCCGCCGCTTCCTGGCATCTTGAGGATGTTGTAGCCGTGGTGGGTTACGGCCATGAACTTGGCCAGTGCCGGGTACCCGAGGATGTCGTTGTACGGCAGGCGAATGTGGGCGACGTCGAAGTCGATGCGCTCGGTGCGGTAGTTGTCGCGAGCCCCGAAGGTGACAGGAAGGCGGACCTGCCCTATCGGGACCGTGGAGCCGTCGGTGACTCCGGAGAAGGGCTTGGTTGGCTGAAGCTGACTGTAAGGCACTTGAAGATTGTTAAATGTTTCCACGGACAGGACGTTGAGCCCTGCCCCGCTGTCGATGAGGGTCTTGGTGACTAGCACGTTGCTGATGATTGGGGAACAAAGCATCGGGAGGACTCGGTGTGGCGCAAGACTTGAGATGATCCGCTGAGCTGAACGTGATGGCGCATGCCGACCACCTGAGAGGGCGTGTAGCCTCGAGCTTGGGGAGGACTGCGTTTACTTCGCGGGCGAACTGCTTGAAGATGCGCTGAGAGGCTGGGGCTTGAGCTCCGCCCAGGATGCAGGCGATTGCACGCGGTTCCTGGAAGCTCCCAGCCCCCTCGTCCTGATGACGGTCCTCATTTCTCCTTGGCTGTGGCGGCAGCGGAGGGAGGCATGCGTTCCCTTGCGGGCGATCCTCGCGAGGCTGATCCCTCCAGCCTCCCTCGCGAGGCGGGTCCTGCCAGCGGTCCTTGCGAGGTTGGTCGCGCCACCCTTGGCGCGAGCCGCTGTCTTCCCAGCGTCTTGCATTCCTTCTTCCTCCTCGGCCGTAGCCCCGGTTGCTGCGGTTGGGACGTCTGCCGACCCTTCCCTCACGCACGGCCTGGAGCTCTTGGCATTCATTAGTGTTGTGGGTGTGGAGGTCATGGTACACGCAGTACCGACTGCCCTTGGAGGATTCGGGCTGGTCTCTGCCCCGCTTAGTGTCTGGCTCGGCCGCGAGCATGGCAGCCCCCTTGCACTTCATGTCCTTGACCTTGGGCTTCTTCTCTTCGGGGTCCGCGGCAGGCAGCTCGAGGAGGGAGAGGCGCCCCTCCTCAGCCCTGGCGCACTTGGTCGCCAAGTTGAACAGCTCCAAGGAGGTGCACAGGTCTTCATGCATCGCCAGCTCCTCCTTCATCTTGACGTCGCGCACACCGTTGGAGAAGGCAGAGATGATGGCCTCCTCCGTTACCCTGGGGATCTTGAGGCGTGCGTTGTTGAAGCGCTGGATGTACTTCTGCAGGGTTTCCCCTAGCTGCTGCTTGATGCGGCGCATGTCGCTCACGGCGGGTGGCCGGTCGCGAGTACCCTGGAAGTTGGCGATGAAGCGGGTGCGCATCTCGTCCCAGGAAGAGATCGTGCCTGGGGCCAGATTCAGGAGCCAGGTGCGGGCTCCGTCCTTGAGCGCCATGGGAAACCAGTTCGCCATGACCTTTTTGTCTCCGTTGGCAGCTTTGATGCCCAACTCATAGAGTTGGAGGAACTCCGCAGGGTCAGCTGTGCCATCGTAGCGAGGGGGCAGGTCTGGCTTGAACTTGCCGGGCCACGCGACGCTGCGCAGCTCGGAGGTGAAGGCGCGGCAGCCCGCCCTGGCCACGGGGGGTCTTGAGCGACGGAGAGCTTGGTCCTGCGGGTCCCCATGCGCCGCGGCTGGGGGCAGCACAGGGTCTTGACGTCTTTGGAGCGAGGAGCGCGGGCAACTCTCGTGGGCGAGGACTTCTTGGCAGCTCTGCTCTTGCAGCTGGCGCTGGCGGAGCGGGTTCCGCCAGGCCGTGGCGCCTTGGGGCTGGCGCCTTCTTGAGGAGGAGGCGCCGAGGCGCCCAGAGCTTCATCACCAGCACAAGGCGGATGCGGTGCGAGAAGGACGGTGCGGGGGCGCCTCCGGCGGTGCGGACTTGCTCAGCGACTCGGTCAAGCCATTCTTCGTAGACGTCGTCGATGGGGTGGTAGCGCAGGAGCTCGTTTGCCGCGATGAGCGCAGCTCGGGCCTCCATGGCTGCGCGGGGCGCGCGTGACGAAGAACCAGCGAGGGTGAGCGAGGGCGTGGCGGTGCGGCCGTCCTGCCTCATGGACGGATGCTGGGACGATGCTTGCTGCTCGTTCCCCGCCGGGCCAGTGGCGGCGTTGACAGCAGGTGACGGGGAACGACGAGGGCGCCCGCCGACGGGAGCTGTCTGGCCGACATGGGAGGCGAGGGCGGCTCGGCGCTCGGCGCGAGCCCGACGAGCGTCAGACATGGTTGCGGTGGTCGGGGAAGAACGAGACGACAGAAGGCAGATTCTGGCGCACCCCTACCTGGCGCGCCAAATGTCAGATTTCGGGTTCCGGCAGACCCTTGAGGTTCGAACACTGGGGTGCGTGCGGAGATTCAACCCTCAACCGGCTTGCTCCTCACCGAATCGCTAGGACCTAAACTACCAAACTGAACAGCACAAGAGACACAAGATTTATACTGGTTCAGGCCACCATTGTGGTGTAATACCCTACTCCAGTGTGTGGTGTGGTGGATTGCCTCTTGGGCTGATGATGAACAATACAAGGAAGAACAGCCTCGCGAGGGTCTGTTCTTGGCTGGTGCGATGAACTGCTAGGAGCGGTTCAGTCGCTCTATCTACTGGTTTCTTGATGAGGATCCAGCTGATGCCTCTAGCTGCCCGATGCCTCTACCCTGGGGGTGGCTAGTCCTATTTATAGGCAAAGGCCCTGGGCCTCTTCCCAAATATTGAGCGGGAAGGGTGCCAACAATTGGCCATTTTGAAGGGGAACATCGGGTACACTTATCCTGACTAAAGTTGGTCCTCGCCTGTCAAAGGCTCTGGTGATGACGCCGGCTTGGGCTCCACAATGACTTCCTTCCTGCCGTTGAGCTGGTCTTGGTCTTGTTGCACCGAAATGGACGCCTTTGCTTGATGCTCTCGCCTGCGCTTGCTCCCTTTACACCAAAGAGGAAAGGAGGACACTGCGCGGGCTGGCGCCCGACTGGCGCCCTTGGTCGTCATAGCTTGCGTCATGGGCACCTCGTGAGCCAGCCTCCTTGAGCCAACCTCGTCACTCTCCGCCCCCTCATGAGCCAGCCTGACGAGGCCGTGCCTGAGGAAGCTCCTGTTCGTCCGCCCCGTGAGGCTTGGGCTGTGATGGGCCTCCTTTGAGCCACGCCGCAGGCAGGCAAGTCTGGGGACCCCCGTTCCCAGAACGCCGACAACTATCAACACAAGCATGTGAAACATTTGGAGTGCTCGAAGTGATAAAGTCCAAAGAAGAAGCATTGTGATAAGATAGCGGTGAAGAATCATCGATAATAAGCACACAATCATCATTGCAATGATCAACACTACTCACCATTCATTACCTTGTGGCAAACCACATGTAGGTTAAGTAGAGGCAGTTGAGAAGACAACACGGCCGGAGGTGGAGGGAGAACAATCATCCCCACAAATCTTGGACACACCATATTTATCTTGAAGGTTCATCCACAAATCATGAGCATCCCGGAACGGCATGAGTTGAAATATAACTACATTGCTCAGAGCATCGAAGAGCACATTAGAAGCTTGAGCATTGAGATAAGAATTTTTCTGATCCTCTAAAGATAATCGTTGAGGATCCTTTGGAGGAGAAAAACCCATATCTACAATTCACTCTAAATTTGGGTCCATGACCCTAAAGAGATTAAGCATGCAAATTACCCAAACATCAAAATTTGTGCCATTGAAACTAAGAGTGTTAGAGAATCCTAATCCCCTAGTCGACATCTTTACTCTCTAGGCGGTTAAGCCTAACAAAGAGAGACGAGGCTCTAATACCAATTGAAAGATCATGGATGTCGCCTAGAGGGGGGGGGTGAATAGGCACTTTTAAAATAATTACGGTTTAGGCTTGAACAAATGCGGAATAAACCTAACGGTTAATTTGTCAAGCACAAAACCTACAACAACTAGGCTCACCTATGTGCACCAACAACTTGTGGTAAGCAAGATAAACAACTAAGTGATAGAAAGATATATGACAAGAAACAATATGGCTATCACAAAGTAAAGTGCATAAGTAAAGGGCTCAGGTAAGAGATAACCGAGGCACGCGGAGACGATGATGTATCCCGAAGTTCACACCCTTGCGGATGCTAATCTCTGTTTGGAGCGGTGTGGAGGCACAATGCTCCCCAAGAATCCACTAGGGCCACCGTCATCTCCTCACGCCCTCGCACAAAGCAAGATGTCGTGATTCCACTAAGGGACCCTTGAGGGCAGTCACCGAACCCGTACAGATGGCAACCCTTGGGGGTGGTCACCGAACTCGTATAATTTGGCAACCCTTGGGGGCGGTCACCAGTACCCGTCAAATTGCTCGGGGTGATCTCCACAACCTAATTGGAGACCCCGACGCTTGCCCGGAGCTTTACACCACAATGATTGAGCTCCGAACAACACCAACCGTCTAGGGCGCCAAGGCACCCAAGAGGAACAAGCTCTAGGGTGCCCAAACACCAAAGAGTAATAAGCTTCTCAAACTTCACTTCCACGTATCTCCCTGGAGAACTCAAACCGATGCACCAAATGCAATGGCAAGGGCACATGAAGTGCCCAAGTCCTCTCCCAAATCCCACCAAAGCAACTAATGCTAGGTAGGAAAATCAGAGGAAGAACAGAAGAAGAACACGAAGAACTCCAAGATCTAGATCCAAGGGGTTCCCCTCACATAGATGATGAAGTGATTGGTGGAGACATGGATCTAGATCTCCTCTCTCTTTTCCCTCAAGAACTAGCAATAATCATTGGAGGGATTTGATACGTCCATTTTGCATCATGCTTTTATATCAATATTTATTGCATTATGGGCTGTTATTACACGTTATGTCACAATACTTATGGCTATTCTCTCTTATTTTACAAGGTTTACCATGAAGAAGGAGAATGCCGGCAGCTGGAATTCTGGTTGGAAAAGGAGCAAATATTGGAAACCTATTCTGCACAGCTCCAAAAATCCAGAAACCCCACGGAAGTCACTTTTGGAATTAATAAGAATTATTGAGCAAAGAAAATACCAGAGGGGGCCCACACCCTGGCCAGGAGGGTGGGGGGCGCCCCCCCTATTGGGCGCACCCCCTGTCTCCTGGGCCCCCTGTTGGCCCTCCGGTGCCCATCTTCTGCTATATGAAGGCTTTTACCCTAAAAAAAAATTCATAAGCAAGCTTACGGGACGAAACACCGCCGCCACGAGGCGGAACCAATCTAGGGCTCCGGTGGAGCTGTTCTGTCGGGGAAACTTCCCTCCGGGAGGGGGAAATCATCATCATTGTCATCACCAACGATCCTCTCATCTGGAAGGGGTCAATCTCCATCAACATCTTCACCAGCACCATCCCCTCTCAAAACCCTAGTTCATCTCTTGTATCCAATCTTGTATCAAAACCACAAATTGGTACCTGTGAGTTGCTAGTAGTGTTGATTACTCCTTGTAGTTGATGCTAATTGGTTTACTTGGTGGAAGATCATATGTTCAGATCCTTAATGCCTATTAATACTCCTCTGATTATGAACATGAATATGCTTTGTGAGTAGTTACATTTGTTCCTCAGGACGTGGGTGAAGTCTTGCTATTAGTAGTCATGTGAATTTGGTATTCGTTCGATATTTTGATGAGATGTATGTTGTCTCTCCTCTAGTGGTGTTATGTGAACATCGACTACATGACACTTCACCATTATTTGGGTCTAGAGGAAGGCATTGGGAAGTAATAAGTAGATGATGGGTTGCTAGAGTGACAGAAGCTTAAACCCTAGTTTATGCGTTGCTTTGTAAGGGGTTGATTTGGATCCACTAATTTCATACTATGGTTAGGTTTACCTTAATACTTCTTTTGTTGTTGCGGATGCTTGCAATAGGGGTTAATCATAAGTGGGATGCTTGTCCAAGAAAGGGCAATACCCAAGCACCGGTCCACCCACATATCAAATTATCAAAGTACCGAACGCAAATCATATGAGTGTGATGAAAACTAGCTTGACGATAATTCCCATGTGTCCTCGGGAGCGCTTTTCTCATTATAAGAAATTGTCCAGGCTTGTCGTTTGCTAAAAAAAGGATTGGGCCACCTTGTGATGACCCGCAAGTATACGGGATAGTTGTAGCCTCTTTCGATAAGCAAGAGTGTCAAACCCAACGAGGAGCTAAAGGTAGAACAAGTACTCTCTCAAGTCCTATCGGCCACTGATACGACTCTACGCATGCTTGATGTTCGCTTTACCTAGAACAAGTATGAAACTAGAAGTACTTTGTAGGTGTTGTTGGATAGGTTTGCAAGATAATAAAGAACACGTAAATAAAAAGTAGGGGCTGTTTAGATAAAGAAGCAATAAAGTAAATATAGCGAGTGCGGAAAAGTGGTGGTAGGAGTTGTGAAATTGTCCCTAAGCAATTGGCTGCTTTACTACACCAGTAATCACTATCGCAATTCTATTTGAGGGAGAGGCATAAGCTAACATACTTTCTCTTCTTGGATCATATGCACTTATGATTGGAACTCTAGCAAGCATCCGCAACTACTAAAGATCATTAAGGTAAAACCCAACCATAGCATTAAAGTATCAAGTCCCCTTTATCCCATATGCAAACAACCTACTTACTCGGGTCTGTGCTTCTGTCACTCACGCCACCCACCATAAGCAAATCATGAACATATTGCAAACCCTACAGCGGGGATCCCTCATGCTTGCGCGACACGGAGAGCACCATAGGACAGCACCAATAATAAAACATGCAACTCAAACCAATAATAGCAATTCATCAATCACCGATAGGACACGGAAATCTACTCAAACATCATAGGATGGCAACACATCATTGGATAATAATATGAAGCATAAAGCACCATGTTCAAGTAGAGGGTACATCGGGTTGCGGGAGAGTGTACCTCTGAATATAGATGGGGGAAGGTGATGGAGATGTTGGTGAAGATGATAGAGGTGTTGGTGAAGATCGTGGTGATGATGATGGCCCCGGGCAGCGCTCCGGCGCCACCGAAAGCAAGGGGAGAGAGAGAGCCCCTTCTTCTTCTTCCTTGACCTTCTCCCTAGATGGGAGAAGGGTTTCCCCTCTAGTCCTTGGTTCCATGGCTTGGGAGGGGCGAGAGCCCCTCCGAGATTGGATCTGTCTCTCTGTCTCTCTCTGTTTCTGCATTCTGGGATTCTACCCTGGCACCGTTTCTTTTATATCCGGAGATCCGTAACTCTGATAGGATTGAAACCTTCGCCCAGATCTTTTTCCAAAAATTAGCTTTCTTGCGGCCAAAGAAGGGTATCAACCGCCTTACGAGGGGCCCAGGAGGGTGGGGGCGCGCCCACCTGGAGTGGGCATGGGCCCCTGTCTCGTGGCCACCTCAGGCACCGTCTCACGTTGATTTTACTTCCCAAAAATCATAAATATTCCAAAATAATTCTCTGTCCGTTTTTATCCCGTTTGGACTCCGTTTGATATGGGGTTTCTGCGAAACATAAAACATGCAACAGACAGGAACTGGCAGTGGGCACTGGATCAATATGTTAGTCCCAAAAATAATATAAAAAGTTGCCAAAAGTATATGAAAGTTGAATAATATTGGCATGGAACAATAAAAAATTATAGATACGAAGGAGACGTATCACCTTGCTACACTTTATTTACTTTCATTGCTTGTTACCCGTTACCAATTATCTTATCACAAAAATATATGTTACCTACAATTTCAGTGCTTGCAGAGAATACCTTACTGAAAACCACTTGTCATTTTCTTCTGCTCCTCGTTGGGTTCGACACTCTTACTTATCGAAAGGACTACGATAGATCCCCTATACTTGTGGGTCATCAAGACTCTTTTCTGGCGCCGTTGCCAAGGAGTGAAGCACCTTTGGTGGGTGGAACTTGGTAAGGAAACATTTATATAGTATGCTGAAATTTTCTGTCACTTGTTACTATGGAAACTAATCCTTTGAGGGGCTTGTTCGGGGTATCTTTGCCCCAACCAGTAGAGCAAAGATTTGCTCCTCAACCTACTGAACCTACTGAAAATGTTTACTTTGAGATTCCTTCGGGTATGATAGAGAAACTGCTAGCTAATCCCTTTGCAGGAGATGGAACATTGCATCCCAATTTACACCTTATCTTTGTGGATTATTTAAGCTTGCAGGTATTCCCAATGATGTTGTCAAGAGGAAGGTCTTTCCTTTATCTTTGAAGGGAGACGCATTGACATGGTATAGGCTATGTGATGATACGGGATCTTGGAACTATAAACGATTAAAGTTGGAATTTCACTAGAAGTTCTATCCTATGCATCTTGTTCATCGTGATCGTAATTACATATATAACTTCTGGCCTCACAAAGGAGAAAGCATCGCTCAAGATTGGGGGAGGCTTAAGTCAATGTTATATTCATGCCCCAATCATGAGCTCTCAAGAGAAATGATTATTCAAAAATTTTATGCTCGGCTTTCTCTCAATGATCGCACCATGCTCGATACTTCCTGTGCTGGTTCTTATATGCTGAAGACTACTGAATTCAAGTGGGATTTATTGGAAAGAATTAAACGCAACTCTGAAGACTGGGGTTCCGACGATGGTAAGGAGTCAGGTATAACACCTAAGTTTGATTGTGTTAAATCTTTTATGGATACCGATGTTTTTTGTGGATTTAGCACTAAATATGGACTTGACTCTGAGATAGTAGCTGCTTTTTTGAATCTTTTGCTACTCACATTGATCTCCCTAAGGAGAAGTGGTTTAAATATAATCCTCCCACTTAAGTAAAAGTACTTTCACCTATTACAGTTGAAGAAAAGACTATCACTTATAATGATCCTATTGTTCCTACTACCTATGTTGAGAAACCACCTTTTCCTGTTAGGATAAAGGATCATGCTAAAGCTTCTACTGTTGTTTGTAAGAGTAATACTAGAACTTATACACCCCCTGAGCAAATTAAAGTTGAACCTAGTATTGCTATGGTTAAAGATCTCTTGGATGATAATATAGATGGGCATGTTATCGATTTCTGTGGTGAAACTGCTAATATTGCTAGACCCGATGCTAAGATACATAGACCTGTTGTAGGCATGCATGTTATTTCTGTTAAAATAGGAGATCATTGTTATCATGGCTTATGTGATATGGGTGCTAGTGCTAGTGCAATACCTTTTGACTTATATAAAGAAATTATGCATGATATTGCACCCGCTGAAATGGAAGATATTGATGTTACTATTAAGCTTGCTAATAGGCATACTATTAAGCCATTTGGTATTGTTAGAGATGTTGAAGTCTTGTGTGGGAAGGTTAAATATCCTGCTGATTTTCTTGTTCTTGGTTCCCCACAAGATGACTTTTGTCCCATTATATGTGGCTGACCCTTCTTGAATACTGTTAATGCTAGGATTGATTGTGAAAAGGATATTGTTACAATTGGCTTAGGGGATATGTCTCATGAGTTTAATTTTGCTAAGTTTCGTAGACAACCCCGTGATAAAGAATCACCTAGTAAGGATGAGATTATTGGTCTTGCTTCTATTGACGTGCCTCCTACTGGTCCGTTAGAACAATATTTGCTAGACCATGAAAACGATATGTTTATGGATGAAAGAAGGGAAATAGATAAAGTATTCGTTCAACAGGGTCCTATTCTGAAACACAACTTACCTGTTGAAATCCTAGGGGATCCCCCTCCACCCAAGGGTGATCCCGTGTTTGAGCTCAAACCATTACCTGATAATCTTAAATATGCTTATCTTGATGAAAAGAAAATATATCTTGTTATTATTAGTGCTAACCTTTCAGAGCAAGAAGAGGAAAGATTATTGAAAACTCTGAAGAAGCACCATGCTGCTATTGGATATACTCTGGATGATCTTAAGGGCATTAGTCCCACTCTATGTCAACACAAAATAAAAGTGGAGAAAGATGCCAAACCAGCTAGAGATCCTCAACGACGGTTAAATCCTAAGATGAAAGAAGTGGTAAGAAAGGAGATACTAAAGCTCCTTGAGGCAGGTATAATTTATCTCGTTGCTGATAGTGATTGGGTAAGTCCTGTCCATTGCGTTCCTAAGAAAGGAGGTATTACTGTTGTTCCTAATGATAAAGATGAATTGGTCCTGCAAAGAATTATTATAGGTTATAGGATGGTAATTGATTTCCATAAATTAAATAAAGCTACTAAGAAAGATCATTACCCTTTACCCTTTATTGATCAAATGCTAGAAAGACTATCCAAACATACACATTTCTGCTTTCTAGATGGTTATTCTGGTTTCTCTCAAATACCTGTGTCAGCGGAGGATCAATCAAAAACTACTTTTACTTGCCCTTTTGGTACTTTTGCTTATAGGCGTATGCCTTTTGGTTTATGTAATGCACCTGCTACCTTTCAAAGATGCATGATGGCTATATTCTCTGACTTTTGTGAAAAGATTTGTGAGGTATTCATGGATGATTTCTCCATTTATGGATCCTCTTTTGATGATTGCTTGAGCAACCTTGATCGAGTTTTGCAGAGATGTGAAGACACTAGTCTCGTCTTGAATTGGGAAAAGTGCCACTTTATGGTTAATGAAGGCATTGTCTTGGGGCATAAGATTTCTAAGAGAGGTATTGAAGTTGATAGAGCTAAAGTTGATGCTATTGAAAAGATGCCATGTCCCAAGGACATTAAAGGTATAAGAAGTTTCCTTGGTCATGCCAGTTTTTATAGGAGGTTCATTAAGGACTTTTCTAAAATCTCTAGGCCTCTGACTAATTTATTGAAAAAGATATTCCTTTTGTCTTTGATGATGATTGTGTAAGAGCATTTGAAATACTTAAGAAAGCTTTGATCACTGCGCCTATTGTTCAGCCACCTGATTGGAATTTACCCTTTGAGATCATGTGTGATGCTAGTGATTATGTTGTAGGTGCTGTTCTAGGGCAAAGAGTTGATAAGAAATTAAATGTTATCCAGTATGCTAGTAAAATTCTTGATACTACCCAAAGAAGTTACTCTACTACTGAAAAAGAGCTCTTAGCAGTTGTATTTGCTTGTGATAAGTTCAGACCTTATATTGTTGATTCTAAAGTTCCTATTCACACTGATCATGCTGCTATTAAATATCTTATGGAAAAGAAAGATACAAAACTAGACTTATTAGATGGGTTCTCTTGCTCCAAGAATTTGATTTGCATATTATTGATAGAAAGGGAGCTGAGAACCCCGTTGGAGACAACTTGTCTAGGTTAGAGAATGTTCTAGATGATCCACTACCTATTGATGATAGCTTTCTTGATGAACCATTAGCGGTCGTTAATGCTTCTCGTACTGCTCCATGGTATGCTGATTATGCTAGTTACATTGTTGCTAAATTTATACCACCTAGTTTCACATACTAGCAAAAGAAAAGGTTCTTTTATGATTTAAGACATTACTTCTGGGATGACCCACACCTTTATAAAGAAGGAGTAGATGGTGTTATTAGACGTTGTGTACCGGAGCATGAAGAGTAACAGATCCTATGCAAGTGTCACTCTGAACCATATGGAGGACACCACGCTGGAGATAGAACTGCACATAAGGTATTGCAATCCGGTTTTTATTGGCCTACTCTCTTCAAAGATGCCCGTAAGTTTGTCTTGTCTTGTGATGAATGTCAAAGGATTGGTAATATTAGTAGACGTCAAGAAATGCCTATGAACTATTCTCTTGTTATTGAACCATTTGATGTTTGGGGCTTTGATTATATGGGACCTTTTCCTGCCTCTAATAGTTACACACATATTTTAGTTGCTGTTGATTACGCTACTAAGTGGGTAGAAGCTATTCCAACTAGTAGTGCTGATCATAACACCTCTATTAAGATGCTTAAAGAAGTTATTTTTCCGAGGTTTGGAGTCCCTAGATATCTTATGACTGATGGTGGTTCACACTTTATTCATGGTGCTTGCTAAGTAATCATAGAATTGCATCTCCTTATCACCCACAGTCTAGTGGTCAAGTAGAGTTGAGTAATAGAGAGCTCAAATTAATTTTGCAAAAGACTGTGAATAGATCTAGAAAGAATTGGTCCAAGAAACTTGATGATGTATTATGGGCCTATAGAACTGCATATAAAAATCCTATGGGTATGTCTCCGTATAAGATGGTTTATGGAAAAGCATGTCACTTACCTCTTGAACTTGAACATAAAGCATATTAGGCTATTAAAGAGCTCAACTATGACTTCAAACTTGCCGGTGAGAAGAGGTTATTTGATATTATCTCACTAGATGAATGGAGAACCCAGGCCTACGAGAATGCCAAGCTGTTCAAAGAAAAAGTTAAAAGATGGAATGACAAAAGGATACAGAAGTGAGAATTTAACGTAGGTGATTATGTGTTGCTATTCAACTCTCGTTTAACATTTTTTGCAGGAAAACTTCTCTATAAGTGGGAAGGTCCTTACGTTATCGAGGAGGTCTATCGTTCCGGTGCCATAAAAATCAACAACTTTGAAGGCACAAGTCCGAGGGTGGTGAACGGTCAAAGAATCAAACATTATATCTCAGGTAATCCTATCAATGTTGAAACTAATGTTATTGAAACCGTAACCCCGGAGGAATACATAAGGGACACTTTCCAGAACGTTTCAGACTCTGAAAAGGAATAGGTATGTGGTACGGTAAGTAAACCGACTACAAAACAATTCTAATGGCATTTTTTCTCCGTTTTGGAATATTTAAGAATTTTGGAAAGCAAGAAGTAATCCGGTGTCACGCCCAAGATGCGACCCTATCCTAAAGGAACTCGAAGGTCCCACCAAGGATAGAAGCGCATCTTGACGACGCTTTTGCAAGGTGGATATCATTACATCAACATTACATAATAGTGGGGATACATCCAATACATACAATGTCACATGAATACAACAATACAACATACAAGAACAACATCCGACTACGGATGAATCATAAACAGAAACTCAAACAATATCCACCCTGCTAGCCAAGGCTGCCGACCTGGAACCTATCCCCTGATCGAAGAAGAAGCAGAAGAAGAACTCCAAACAAGCAAACATCGCGCTCGCGTCATGATCATCGTGATAACCTGTACCTGCATTGTTGTTGTAGTAATCTGGAGCCACGAGGACTCAGCAATCCCATTACCATGGGTATCAAGACTAGCAAAGCTTAATGGGTAAGGAAGGGGTAAAATGGTGAGGTTGCAGCAACGACTAAGCATATATGGTGGCTAACATACGCAAATGAGAGCGAGAAGAGAAGCAAAGGAACGGTCGTGAAGCTATCAATGATCAAGAGGTGATCCTGAATCTCCTACTTACGTCAAACATAACACAGAAACCGTGTTCACTTCCCGGACTCCGCCGAGAAGAGACCATCACGGCTACACACGCGGTTGATGCGTTTTAATTCGGATCAGGTGTCAAGTTATCTACAACCGGACATTAACAAATTCCCATCTGCCACATAACCGCAGGCACGGCTCTCGAAAGTTTATACCCTGCAGGGGTGTCCCAACTTAGCCCATGACAAGCTCTCACGAACAACGAAGGAATAGACCTTCTCCCAGGAAGACCCGATCAGTCTCGGAATCCCGGTTTACAAGACATTTCGACAATGATAAAACAAGACCAGCAAAGCCGCCCGATGCGCCGACATCCCGATAGGAGCTGCACATATCTCATTCTCAGGGCAACACCAGATAAGCAATCCGTACAACTAAAACCAGACCTCAAGTTTCCTTGAGGGGGCGCTGCAAAGGGCTTTAGTTCGGACCAACACTTAGACAAGCATTGGCCCGAGGGGGCTAAAATAAAGATGACCCTTGGGTTGGCCGACCCAAGGGAAGGGTATAGGTGGTGCTGAGGCAAATGGTAAAACCAAGGTTGGGCCTAGCTGGACAAGTTTTATTCAAAGCGAACTGTGAGGGGGGTCCCATAAATCACCCGACCGCGTTAGGAATGCAAAATCCGGGAACATAACACCGGTATGACGGAAACTAGGGCGGCAAGAGTGGAACAAAGCACCAGGCATAAGGCCGAGCCTTCCACCCTTTACCAAGTATATAGATGCATTAATAATATAAGAGATATTGTGATATCCCAACATAACCCTGTCCACCATGGAGCAATCTTCAACTTCACCTGCAGCTAGCAACGCTATAAGAGGGGCTGAGCAATGCGGTAACATAGCCAAGGTTAGAGGTTCATGGCAATTTGGGAGGCTTGAAGAGCAAAAGATAGGTAACGCAGCATAGCGATAGAACGAAGCAACTAGCATAGCAATGATAGTAGTGAGATCCAGGGTAGCGATCATCTTGCCTGAAATCCCGCAAGGAAGAAGAACGAGTCCATGAAGAAGATGAAGCCACGAAGACAAACCACACGTAGACGAATGCATCCTCACGATCGCAACGAAACGGGAACTATCGAGAAGAAGCACACAACATGGTAAACACACCACACATGACAAGACATGATGCACAACAAGCATGATGCATGAGAAAGCTAGATGAGGCTACTCATGGCAAGAGATGATGCAAACAAGAACAACACATCAAGGCAAGTTTAAATGAGGCCAGAAACAACATATAACAATTCCGGTAAGTCCTCATATGCAAATTTCAAAATTGGTCCAGATCTGAATAAACCTTATGTTCAAGTTGTTAAACAGCAAGTTAAGATGTACCACGATGATCTACACGAGATTCTAGTCAAGTTACATATAAAGTTCATTTAATTCGGAGCTATGGCCTAGAAGATATGAGCAAAACAAGTTAAACATGGCATTGATGCAAAATGCACCCAAACATCAAGCAAACACACCAAAACAAGGATGCAACATGATAATATGAAATTACATGCAAAAACAAGCAAGTTTCATATAGAGCACACTCAAAACGGAGCAACGGTTCAACACATACACTCTATACAAGGCATAACAACAATCTGTCCATAACAGCAACTAGGCATCTTACAAGCATCAAAACAACAAGCTACAGCACCCCAATATAATAACAAAAGGCATGGGCATCAAGTATAGGTAAAGCACAACAAAACATGAACACTGAGCTAACTCCATAAAATACTAGAACATGCTCAAAAGGACATGGTAAGATTGCAAATAATAACAGTTCAGACTTTAGCAGAAATAACATCAGGTTGCAATGTTCAGAGCTATCAAACAATATGTTACAGGAACTTATCATGGCAAACAAAGGCATGGCATGAATCTACTAACTGCATAGATCAAAAGTCCCTTACTGACCATGAGTCAGAAAGGATCAGAAAATATGATGGCACCCATGTAAACATGGCAAGTTATATTACCGATTCAAACATGGCAGAAACAACAATAAGTAGGCATGTTGGTGAGCTTGTTACACTCACCACAGAGCAATACATGGAATGGCAAGGCAACCAACAGTAAGAAGGCATGTTTATGAAGCTAAGCATGGCAAGAACAAGGTCATAGGGTGCATGGAACACTAGCAATACACATGGGAACTAGTGAACTTAATGTTAACAGGCTGATAGCAACATTATCAAGCAACTTTGGAGCAAGATATGAACAATCTACAGCAAGCTATAAATGCAACCAGAGGCATCGATGGTTATAGGATGCCATGTAGATCAAAACATGTTTATAGAACATCCCCAGATTATGCATGGAATGATTAGTAGCAACATGTTTATATAGCATCACGCAATAACAGATTCAGCCTAGCAAAACAGTAACAGCAAGTACACTACTTAACAAGCTTGAATCACTCACCACAAGTCATTGCATGACAATATAAGCATAGCATCATCAAGAAGGCATGTTTGTGAAGCAAACCAAGGCAAGAACAAGTCCATAGCATGCAAGGATCAACTATAGCAACCTTGGCCAAATTGAATAACAAGTAAACAATCTGCTAGGAAACATTTTGAAGCAAAAGTAGAGCACCAAAATGACATGCAAGACTACTCCATAATTGCAAACAAGGGCATGAATGGATAGACAATAACCATATGTTCAAAACACCCTTACTAAAGTATCTCAAAATATGCATGGATCTCTCTGTAGCAGCAAGTTTACATGGCATCAAAATAACAGCAGAACAGGGACTAAAATCAGCAATATCACGAAGCCTAGTTTGCATGCTTGTGCTAGTCACCACATTGATCACAAAAATACATGGCATACACCCCTGGAAAGATGGCATGGCATAGATCAAAACACATGTAGACATCAACCCCATAGGATGCACACATCAATCATGGCAAAAATGACAAATGAGCAAGTTATAACAGTTTCAGCAGGTTAACATCAACATGCACTCTTCCAACAGCATTTCGGGCATCAAGATGACCTCAAATGAACATGATGCAATGAAATGAAATGATGCACCCGTTGAGGCGAACAATTTGACATATTACACGCACGAAACGGAGCTACGGATGCAGAGATGTGACATGTCAAACATAGCATGATTATTATGCAGAATCGGGGACTTAGGCGTTTCAGGGTCAACCTTCGGGTCTGCACGGATAACGAGGTTCGCCGGAGAAGACGACGGGAAAGGCGGCCAGAGCAGCTGGGAAGGGCGGAGATGGCGGATCCAGGGCCGGGGAGACCTCCTCCGGCCGGATCTCGCCGGATCCGGCGCGGGACGGCGAGGAGGCGGCTCGGCGGGCTCCGGCTGGAGCTCGTGGCTTGGCGGCGCTTGCGTAGGAAGGCGCGGCCGCGGGACGGCGACGGGCGGGCCGGGGGGACGCTGCGAGGCGGCGGGCTTTGGCGAGGGCGACGAGGGCTGGCGGCGTGGGGGGCCGGCGACGGCGACGACGGCACCGGGCGCAACGGCGGCGGCGGGCGGCGCACGCCGGCGAGGAGGCGCGGGATGACGGGCGGCGGACGGGCGAAAGCGGCGGCGGCGGACGGCCCAGCGGGCCGCTACAGGCTCGGCGGGCCGCGGGCCCGGGACGGCGGCGGAGACACGTGGCGGCTCCGGAGTGGAGGAGGAGGCGGCGGAGGCGGCGTGGCAGCCTCGATTGGCCGGGTGAGGTGGTGGAGGCGGTGGGCGCGTCCGTGGCAAGGGCCGACATGTCCGGCGGCGCGAGGAGGGAGAGGGCTAGGGTTGAACTGCGCGAAAAATTCGGGGAGGGCACATATTTATAGGTAGAGGGAGCTAGGAGTGTCCAAATGAGGAGCGGTTTTCGGCCGTGCGATCGTGATCGAACGACCGAGAGCATGGAGAGGAGTTTGCTGGGCTTTGGGCCACTTTGGAAGGGGTGTTGGGCTGCACACAAAAGAGGGCTTTGCGGTTACCCGGTTAACCGTTGGAGTATCAAACGACCTCCAAATGGCACGAAACTTGACAGGCGGTCTACCGGTGCTATACCAAGGCCGCTTGGCAAACCTTGGTCCATTCCGAGAAAGTTTAACACCCGCTCACAACAAGAGACAAAAGGGGAACACCGGGGGACATAGGAGTGCCGGATTGCAAAGCGGACAACAGGGAAAATGCTCGGATGCATGTGACGAACACGTATGCAAAATGAAATGCACATGATGGCATGATATGAAATGCATATGATGACATGGCAAAGTGCAACACACAAGCAAATGACATGGCAATGACGGCGAATAACTGGCAGACACCTGGCGCATCGAATCTGGGGCGTTACAACACTCCTCCACTAACAAGAGATCTCGTCCCGAGATCTTAGGACCGAGACGGAAGGTAAAAAGGGAATAGGTGAAGCAAGAACTCAAGAGAAGAAGCAAAGAATCGAGGGAACTCGAGAAGAAGAGAGGAACGACGAGAATGCCGAGAATCAAAAGCTCACGGAATCAGATAGACTATGAAACCACTCGTTCTAACCGGAGTGGTTAAAATGAGAAAAGAAACGGATAAGACGGAAAGGATTTAGGCAGCACTCCGGCTGAAACATGGAGGAATAGAACACGAGCTAGAGAGGATGGGATGACACTTGATGAACTCTTGAAGAATGAATTAAATCATGAAGAACCACCATGAAGAACTCCGGTGACAAAAGGATGATGAGATTGAATGAAGGATGAAAGAATAAGATGAGCCTTCGGAGGAAAGAAAAGGAAACAACTCATGAAATGCTTCGGATGGTAAGAAAAGAATTCTCACAATTGAAAACAATTATGAGAGGATGGCATCAAGCTAGAACTATGAATCTTTAAGAGAACGGACCAAGATTGAGAGGAAAAACTCTTCTTTTGTCTTCAAATGATGACGAGGAACGCCACCAAAATTACTGAGATACTCTGGTAGAATGGAAATAAAAGAAGTTGAGACAACAATGAAAATGATTTGAAATCGATCTTGGAAAGGCATGTGACTGATGGAATCCATTCTTACGTCACACTTGAAAAGAATTTAGAATAACTCCAGGGGAATTAGAAGAGTTAGGTAAGATCCTGGGAAAAGACCTGTGGGTTAGGGCCCACTAAAGAGAAAACACCGTTGGGAAGGATTGTTGAACAGATAGATGATGCACCGGAACAAATGAAATATTTGAATAAGGTGACAACCTCAAATTAATTCGAACACAGACGAATCTCCGAGATGTCTTGAACTCTGGAATGATTGAATGGCGAGAGGCAAACGAGCAAGGAGAACACTTGAGCTGAGGAAAAGAATATGATCAACCCGAAAAACTTGAATTAAGTCCACCGGAAAGAAAAAGGGATGAAGAATGACGAACGAGACAAGAATTCACCGGTTGAAATAATTGAGGGAAGAATGAAGAGACTCCACAGGAGTAAAATTGATGCTCGAAACAGACTCAGGCTCCGGGAAGAAGAGGGTGGGAGGGCGGGAAAAACAAAGGCAACTTGGACGGGAGAACCGACGAATAACTTGAAGAGAAGACACCGGTTGAAATCATTGAGGAAAGAAAGCAAAGACTTCGCACGAGTAGGAAGGATACTCGATTAGGGACTCCGGCTCCAAAGAGAAAAAGGTGGGCGGGTGGGAAAAAGAAACAACTGAGGATTGTACTTGGCAAAGATGAAGAGGCTCGAGTCAACTTGACGAGAAATGCACCGGATAAAAAGAGGATGGACAACTCACGAAACTAACCACGTGATCCTAAAGAAAAATTTGAACGGGAAGAGGAGTAATTCAAAACACCTACGTCAAGATTTCTCACCAGAGCGACGAAGGGGCAGAGGAGTAAAAAGAATTCCTACTCTCCGATATAACTAGACTCCGAAAAAGTTTTCTTCTAGACTTAACAACGGCCAAACTACATGATCAATCAAGGGGGCTCCTAGGGTCGGTCGATGTTCTGATACCAACTTGTCACGCCCAAGATGCGACCCTATCCTAAAGGAACTCGAAGGTCCCACCAAGGATAGAAGCGCATCTTGACGACGCTTTTGCAAGGTGGATATCATTACATGAACATTACATAATAGTGGGGATACATCCAATACATACAATGTCACATGAATACAACAATACAACATACAACTACGGCTGAATCATAAACAGAAACTCAAACAATATCCACCCTGCTAGCCCAGGCTGCCGACCTGGAACCTATCCCCTGATCGAAGAAGAAGCAGAAGAAGAACTCCAAACAAGCAAACATCGCGCTCGCGTCATGATCATCGCATAACCTGTACATGCAACTGTTGTTGTAGTAATCTATGAGCCACGAGGACTCAGCAATCCCATTACCATGGGTATCAAGACTAGCAAAGCTTAATGGGTAAGGAAGGGGTAAAATGGTGAGGTTGCAGCAGCGACTAAGTATATATGGTGGCTAACATACGCAAATGAGAGCGAGAAGAGAAGCAAAGGAACGGTCGTGAAGCTATCAATGATCAAGAGGTGACCCTGAATGTCCTACTTACGTCAAACATAACACAAAAACCGTGTTCACTTCCTGGACTCCGCCGAGAAGAGACCATCACGGCTACACACGCGGTTGATGCGTTTTAATTCGGATCAAGTGTCAAGTTATCTACAACCGAACATTAACAAATTCCCATCTGCCACATAACCGCGGGCACGGCTCTCGAAAGTTTATACCCTGCAGGGGTGTCCCAACTTAGCCCATGACAAGCTCTCGCGATCAACGAAGGAATAGACCTTCTCCCAGGAAGACCCGATCAGTCTCGGAATCCCGGTTTACTAGACATTTCGATAATGGTAAAACAAGACCAGCAAAGCCGCCCGATCCGCCGACATCCCGATAGGAGCTGCACATATCTCGTTCTCAGGGCAACACCGGATGAGCAATCCGTACAACTAAAACCAGACCTCAAGTTTCCTTGAGGGGGCGCTGCAAAGGGCTCTAGTTCAGACCAACACTTAGACAACCATTGGCCTGGGGGGGGGGGCTAAAATAAAGATGACCCTTGGGTTGGCCGACCCAAGGGAAGGGTATAGGTGGTGGTGAGGCAAATGGTAAAACCAAGGTTGGGCCTTGCTGGACAAGTTTTATTCAAAGCGAACTGTCAGGGGGTCCCATAAATCACCCGACCGCGTTAGGAATGCAAAATCCAGGAACATAACACCGGTATGACGGAAACTAGGGCGGCAAGAGTGGAACAAAGCACCAGGCATAAGACCGATCCTTCCACCCTTTACCAAGTATATAGATGCATTAATAATATAAGAGATATTGTGATATCCCAACATAACCCTGTCTACCATGGAGCAATCTTCAACTTCACCTGCAGCTAGCAATGCTATAAGAGGGGCTGAGCAATGCGGTAACATAGCCAAGCAATAGTTTGCTAGGAATGGTGTCAAAGGTTAGAGGTTCATGGCAATTTGGGAGGCTTGAAGAGCAAAAGATAGGTAACGCAGCATAGCGATAGAACGAAGCAACTAGCATAGCAATGATAGTAGTGAGATCCAGGGTAGCGGTCATCTTGCCCGAAATCCCGCAAGGAAGAAGAACGAGTCCATGAAGAAGATGAAGCCACGAAGACGAACCACACGTAGACGAACGCATCCTCACGATCGCAACGAAACGGGAACTATCGAGAAGAAGCACACAACATGGTAAACACACCACACATGACAAGACATGATGCACAACAAGCATGATGCATGAGAAAGCTAGATGAGGCTACTCATGGCAAGAGATGATGCAAACAAGAACAACACATCAAGGCAAGTTTAAATGAGGCCAGAAACGACATATAACAATTCCGGTAAGTCCTCATATGCAAATTTCGAAATTGGTCCAGATCTGAATAAACCTTATGTTCAAGTTGTTAAACAGCAAGTTAAGATGTACCACGATGATCTACACGAGATTCTAGTCAAGTTACATATAAAGTTCATTTAATTCGGAGCTACGGCCTAGAAGATATGAGCAAAACAAGTTAAACATGGCATTGATGCAAAATGCACCCAAACATCAAGCAAACACACCAAAACAAGGATGCAACATGATAATATGAAACTACATGCAAAAACAAGCAAGTTTCATATAGAGCACACTCAAAACGGAGCAACGGTTCAACACATACACTCTATACAAGGCATAACAACAATCTGTCCATAACAGCAACTAGGCATCTTACAAGCATCAAAACAACAAGCTACAGCACCCCAACATAATAACAAAAGGCATGGGCATGAAGTACAGGTAAAGCACAACAAAACATGAACACTGAGCTAACTCCATAAAATACTAGAACATGCTCAAAAGGACATGGTAAGATTGCAAATAATAACAGTTCAGACTTTAGCAGAAATAACATCAGGTTGCAATGTTCAGAGCTATCAAACAATATGTTACAGGAACTTATCATGGCAAACAAAGGCATGGCATGAATCTACTAATTGCATAGATCAGAAGTCCCTTACTGACCATGAGCCAGAAAGGATCCGAAAATATGATCGCACCCATGTAAACATGGCAAGTTATATTACAGATTCAAACATGGCAGAAACAACAATAAGTAGGCATGTTGGTGAGCTTGTTACACTCACCACAGAGCAATACATGGCATGGCAAGGCAACCAACAGTAAGAAGGCATGTTTATGAAGCTAAGCATGGCAAGAACAAGGTCATAGGGTGCACGGAACACTAGCAACACACATGGGAACTAGTGAACTTAATGTTAACAGGCTGATAGCAACATTATCAAGCAACTTTGGAGCAAGATATGAACAATCTACAGCAAGCTATAAATGCAACCAGAGGCATGGATGGTTAGAGGATGCCATGTAGATCAAAACATGTTTATAGAACATCTCCAGATTATGCATAGAATGATTAGTAGCAACATGTTTATATAGCATCACGCAATAACAGATTCAGCCTAGCAAAACAGTAACAGCAAGTACACTACTTAACAAGCTTGAATCACTCACCACAAGTCATTGCATGACAATATAAGCATAGCATCATTAAGAAGGCATGTTTGTGAAGCAAACCAAGGCAAGAACAAGTCCATAACATGCAAGGATCAACTATAGCAACCTTGGCCAAATTGAATAACAAGTAAACAATCTGCCAGGAAACATTTTGAAGAAAAAGTAGAGCACCAAAATGACATGCTAGACTACTCCATAATTGCAAACAAGGGCATGAATGGATAGACAATAACCATATGTTCAAAACACCCTTATTGAAGTATCTCAAAATATGCATGGATCTCTCTGTAGCATCAAGTTTACATGGCATCAAAATAAACAGTAACAGGGACTAAAATCAGCAATATCACGAAGCCTAGTTTGCATGCTTGTGCTAGTCACCATATTGATCACAAAAGTACATGGCATACACCCCTGGAAAGATGGCATGGTATAGATCAAAACACATGTAGACATCAACCCCATAGGATGCACACATCAACCATGGCAGAAATGACAAATGAGCAAGTTATAACAGTTTCAGCAGGTTAACATCAACTTGCACTCTTCCAACAGCATTACGGGCATCAAGATGACCTCAAATGAACATGATGCAATGAAATGAAATGATGCACTCGTTGAGGCAAACAATTTGACATATTACACGCACGAAACGGAGCTACGGATGCAGAGATGTGACATGTCAAACATAGCATGATTATTATGCAAAATCGGGGACTTGGGCGTTTCGGGGTCAACCTTCGGGTCTGCACGGATAACGAGGTTCGCCGGAGAAGATGACGGGGAAGGCGGCTGGAGTAGCGGGGAAGGGCGAAGATGGCGGATCCGGGGCCGGGGAGACCTCCTCCGGCCGGATCTCGCCGGATCCGGCGCGGGACGGCGAGGAGGCGGCACCGGCGGGCTCGCTGGGCTCGGGCGGGCGGGCGCTTGGCGTAGGGCGCGGCGCTGGACGGCGACGGGGCGGCCGGGGCGCTGCGAGGCGGCGGGCTTCGCGGAGGGCGACGAGGTGTTGGCGCGGCGGGGTCAAGGACGGCGACGACCGGCGCCGGGCGCCTTGGCGGCGGCGGCTACGCGACGCCGGCGAGGAGGGCGGACGACGAGGAGGCGGACGGACGGGCCGAGCAGCGGTGGCGGACGGGCCCTGCGGGCCGCGCGTGCTCGGCGGGCCGCGGGCACGGGGACGGCGACGGAGACACGTGGTGGCTCCGGAGTGGAGGAGGGAGGCGGCGGAGGCGACGTGGCAGCCTCTGATTGGCTGGGGTGAGGTGGCTGGCGGCGGTGGACGCGTCCGGCGGCGGGCGGACATGTCCGGCGGCGCGAGCAGGGAGAGGGCTAGGGTTGGACTGCGCGAAAAATTCGGGGAGGGCACATATTTATAGGTAGAGGGATCTAGGAGTGTCCAAATGAGGAGCGGTTTTTTGCCACGCGATCGTGATCGAACGACCGAGAGCATGGAGGGGAGTTTGCTCGGCTTTGGGCCACTTTGGAAGGGGTGTTGGGCTGCACACAAAAGAGGGCTTTGCGGTTACCCGGTTAACCGTTGGAGTATCAAACGACCTCCAAATGGCACGGAACTTGACAGGCGGTCTACCGGTGCTATACCAAGGCCGCTTGGCAAACCTCGGTCCATTCCGAGAAAGTTTAACACCCGCTCACAACGAGAGACAAAAGGGGAACGCCGGGTGACATAGGAGTGCGGGATTGCAAAACGGACAACGGGGAAAATGCTCGGATGCATGAGACGAACACGTATGCAAAATGAAATGCACATGATGGCATGATATGAAATGCATATGATGACATGGCAAAGTGCAACACGCAAGCAAATGACATGGCAATGACGACGAATAACTTGCAGACACCTGGCGCATCGAATCCGGGGTGTTACATCCGGGAAGGACACGAGGCCTCCACGAGGGTGGAGGGCACACCCACCCTTACTGGGCGCGCCCCGCTATCTCGTGGGCACCTCGTGTGCCTCCCGGACTCCGTTTTCTTGCACGTCACTTCTTTTAGTCAGTAAAAATTCATTATATAATCTCCCGAAGGTTTTGACCACCGTATCACACAAATATCCTCTATTTTCGTTTCTAGCTGTCTCTGTTACAGATTTAGAGCAAGATGTCTTCTCAAGAGTCAGTCGGGGAGAGTCGGGTGTCTCACCCGACGCCAGGTCCAGGAGCAAACAGCGATGCTTATCACTTTGGACCATCAACGGAGGATGAGATGGAGGCCGACTTGAAAAGGATAGATGCCATGGAGGAAGATCAAGAAGTTACCTCTCGCTTCCAAGCAGGATTCATGATGGGGGAACTACAGAGCTCGGCTATTCCAAATTCGGTCATCCCTTCCAATGTCAAATTTCTTTCTTATGAAAATATGAAAAAGAGTGTCACTTGTTCTCCAGAAGCTATGCAGCATCCTTGGGTAAAAGGAGCTTTAGCCGTCACTGGCAAGCTCCGCAAGGAAAATATGGACCTCAAACAACAAGTCAACAAGCTCGAGGAGGAGAATCGTATCCTGAGGGGCATCATCGCCAAGAAGGTCATAACACCAACTCTGAAGAAGGAAACATAATCACATGGGTGTGGGTACTCCCCTAGGCAACTGCCAAGCTTGGGGGAGGTGCCCCGGTATCGTATCACCATCACACTCCTATCTTTACCGTTTTTCTTAGTTCAATCCTTTTAGTAATATCTTGATCTAGTAGATTGAAGTTTTGGTATGAATTAGTTTTAAGTTTTGCTTTGTGATCTCTCTATGTAATCGAGTCCATGAGATATATAATAAAGATTAGTGTTGAGTCAAGGGCTTTGCTATCTTGCTATGATCTTGAGAAAGTAGAAAGAACGAATAGAATAAAAGAGTTCATATTGATTTTATGGATAGTAATGACTTCACATATAAAGAGTATGAGGCATAAAAGTTGTTGAGAGTTGATAAACATAGTTTTGGTCATCATTGCAATTAATAGGAGGTAATAAGGAAAGAGAGATTTTCACATATAAATATACTGTCTTGGACATCTTTTATGATTGTGAGCACTCATTAAGTATGACATGCTAAAGAGTTGATGTTGGACAAGGAAGACAACATAATGGGTTATGTTTTCTCACATCTTAGTTAAAGTATATTGTCATTGATCTTCCCAAAATGTTGAGCTTGCCTTCCCCCCTCATGCTAGCCAAAAATTCCTTGCACCAAGTAGAGATACTACTTGTGCTTCCAAATATCCTTAAACCCAGTTTTGCCATGGGAGTCCACCATACCTACCTATGGATTGAGTAAGATCCTTCAAGTAAGTTGTCATGTTGCAAGCAATAAAAATTGCTCTCTAAATATGTATGACTTATTAGTGCAGAGAAAATAAGCTTTATATGATCGTGTGATATGGAAGTAATAAAAGCGATGGACTGCATAATAAAGGTTCATATCACAAGTGGCAATATAAAGTGATGTTCTTTTGCATTAAGATTTTGTGCATCCAACCCTAAAAGCACATGACAACCTCTTCTTCCCTCTGCGAAGGGCCTATCTTTTACTTTATGGCTTTACTTTATGCAAGAGTCAAGGTGATCTTCACCTTTCCCTTTTTCATTTTATCCTTTGGCAAGCACCTCGTGTTGGAAAGATCCTGATATATATATATCCAATTGGATGTAAGTTAGCATGAACTATTATTGTTGACATCACCCAAAGGTGAATACATTGGGAGGCAACATTATAAGCCCCTATCTTTCTCATTGTCCGATTAAAACTCCATAACCATAAGTATTGCATTAGTGTTAGCAATTGTAGAAGACTATATGATAGTTGAGTATGTGGACTTGCTGAAAAGCTCTATTCTTGACTCTTTCTGATGTTATGATAAATTGCAATTGCTTCAGTGACTGAGATTATAGTTTGTTAGTTCCCAATGAAGTTTATGAACCATACTTGATATTGTGAATAGTTTGTTACTTGAGCATAAGAAATCATATGACAAAATCCTTATATGTTGTTGTTACAAGAATGATCATGATGCCCTCATGTACGTATTTTATTTTTATCGACACCTCTATCTCTAAACATGTGGACATATTTTTCGATTTTGGCTTCCGCTTGAGGACAAGCGAGGTCTAAGCTTGGGGGAGTTGATACGTCCATTTTGCATCATGCTTTTATATCAATATTTATTGCATTATGGGCTGTTATTAGACGTTATGTCACAATACTTATGGCTATTCTCTCTTATTTTACAAGGTTTACCATGAAGAGGGAGAATGTCGGCAACTGGAATTCTGGCTGGAAAAGGAGCAAATATTGGAAACCTATTCTGCACAGCTCCAAAAATCCTAAAACTCCACGGAAGTCACTTTTGGAATTAATAAGAATTATTGAGCGAAGAAAATACCAGAGGGGGCCCACACCCTGGCCAGGAGGGTGGGGGGCACCCCCCTATTGGGCGTGCCCCTTGTCTCCTGGGCCCCCTGTTGGCCCTCTAGTGCCCATCTTCTGCTATATGAAGGCTTTTACCCTGGAAAAAATCATAAGCAAGCTTACGGGAGAAACTCCGCCGCCACGAGGCGGAACCTTGGCAGAACCAATCTAGGGCTCCGGTGGAGCTGTTCTGCCAGGGAAACTTCCCTCCGGGTGGGGGAAATCATCATCATCGTCATCACCAACGATCCTCTCATCGGGAGGGGGTCAATCTCCATCAACATCTTCACCAACACCATCCCCTCTCAAAACCCTAGTTCATCTCTTGTATGAAAACCACAAATTGGTACTTGTGGGTTGCTAGTAGTGTTGATTACTCCTTGTAGTTGATGCTAATTGGTTTACTTGGTGGAAGATCATATGTTCAGATCCTTAATGCCTATTAATACTCCTCTGATTATGAACATGAATATGCTTTGTGAGTAGTTACGTTTGTTCCTGAGGACGTGGGTGAAGTCTTGCTATTAGTAGTCATGTGAATTTGGTATTCGTTCGATATTTTGATGAGATGTATGTTGTCTCTCCTCTAGTGGTGTTATGTGAACGTCGACTACATGACACTTCACCATTATTTGGGCCTAGAGGAAGGCATTGGGAAGTAATAAGTAGATGATGGGTTGCTAGAGTGACAGAAGCTTAAACCCTAGTTTATGCGTTGCTTCATAAGGGGCTGATTTGGATCCACTAGTTTCATGCTATGGTTAGGTTTATGTAACGCCCCGGATCCGATGCGCCAGGTGTCTGCCAGTTATTCGTCGTTGTTGCCATGTCATTTGCTTGCGTGTTGCACTTTGCCATGTCATCATCTGCATTTTATCATGTCATCATGTGCATTTCATTTTGCATACATGTTCGTCTCATGCATCCGAGCCTTTTCCCCGTTGTCCGTTTTGCAATCCGGCGCTCCTATGTCATCCGGCGTCTCCCTCTTCTCTCTTTTCGTGTGCGGGTATTAAACTTTCTCGGAATGGCCCGAGGTTTGCTAAGCGGCCTTGGTATAGCACCGGTACACCGCCTGTCAAGTTTCGTGCCATTTGGAGGTCGTTCGGTACTCCAACGGTTAACCGGGTAACCGTAAAGCCCTCTTTTGTTTCCAGCCCAACACCCCTTCCAAAGTGGCCCAAAACCCAGCAAACTCCCCTCCATGCTCTTGGTCGTTCGATCACGATCGCGTGGCCGAAAACCGCTCCTCATTTGGACTCTCCTAGCTCCCTCTACCTATAAATATAGCCCCTTCCCCGAAATTCACGGATGATCCCCCGAAACCCTAGTCAAATTTCCTCTCGCGCGCCACGACGCGTCGTCCCCACGGACACGTCCGCCGCGCGCGCCACAGCCAATCCGCGCCGACACCTGTCCGTCCCGTCCAGCGCACGCGCGCTCGCTGGCTGGCTGCTGGCTGGCAGCGGCCAGGCCGCTCCGCGCCGCCGCCCGATCCAGCGCCGCCATCGCGGCAGGTGCCGGCCGCCGCTTCGCCGCCGCGCGCGCCAAGCGCCGCCGCCGCCGCCCGCCGCCACAGGCTCGCCGCCGCCGACCTGCCACGCCCGCGCACGCCCGCCGCCTCGGTCCCCGCGCCGCCGCAGCCTCCACCTCGCCTCCGACCGGCCGCGGCCGCCTTCGACCGGCGCCGCCCGGCCGCCGGCGCGCGCCCGACCGGCCGGCCCGCCGCTTCGGTCCAGCTCCTCTCCGCCCCGCCGGCCGCCTCCCGTCCTCTGCTCCGCGAACCCCGGCCGTCCTCGGCATCCGCGCCGGGATCCCGATCCAGATCCACCGAGGTTGACCCCCTGAAAATTCCACTAAGTCCCTGGATTTTTCTATTTTTATGCCACCTTTGACGCATCACATCTTCGCACCCGTAGCTCCGTTTTGCGCGTATAATATGTCAAATTGTTCGCCTCAAAGAGTACATCATTTCATTCCATTGCGTCATTTGCATTTGAGCTCATCTTGATGCCCGAAATGCTGTTGGAAGTAGGCTTCAGATCGTTAGTTTCAGAATCTTATCAGCTCGAGCTCTTTTGTCATTTTTGCCATGAATTATGTGTGCACCTTATGAACTTGAGCCCTACATGTGAGTTGAACATTGTCATGCCATGTTTCCAGGGGTGTTTGCCATGTATTTTTGTGAGTTATGTGTTGATTAGAACAAGCATGCAAAGTAGGGATGATGATGTTGCTGATTTCAGGAACTTAGTGTTTTCACTAAGTCTTGTCCTGCTGTTATTTTTATGCCACATGTTCATGTTGTTACAGAGAGATCTATGCCCTTTTTGAGCATGATCAGTAAGGGTGTTTTGAACATATGGATGTGCTCTATCCATCCATGCCTTTGTTGGTATTTATGGAGTAGTCTAGAATGTCATTTTCGTGCTCTACTTTTGCTTGAAAATGTTTCCTGGCAGATTGTTTGCATGAGATTCAATTTTCACGAGGTCGTTGTAGTTGATCCGTGTATGCTATGACCTTGCTCTTGCCATTCTTAGCTTCATAATCATGCCTTCTTACTGTTGGTTGCCTTTCCATGCCATGTATTGCTCTGTAGTGAGTGCATCGAGCTCACGAACATGCCTACTCGTTAACTGTTGTTGCCATGCCCAGTTTTTCTGCTAAGTCTGAAATCTGTAATAAAACTTGCTATGTTTACATGGGTGCCATCATTTCTTAGAGTCCTTTTTGGCTTATGGTCAGTAAGGGACTATTGATATATGCTTTGAGTAGAATCATGTCATACCTTGTTTTGCTATTATAAGTTCCTGTAGCTTGTTGTTTGCTTGCTCTAAACATGCCTTCCTGATGTTAATTTCTGGCATGCTAGGATTTTCACTAAGTCTGTGAACCTGATATTTTTAGCACTTTCACCATGCTTGTTTGAACATGTTATGATGTGATTTAGCCGTAGCTCAGTGTTCCTCTTTTGTTAAGCATCTCATGTAGTTCGCTGCCATATGCTTTGTTTTTATGTTGGGGTGCTGTAGCATAGTTTCTTGTTGCGTGCTAAGTAGCATCGGGCTGTTAAACGCAGTTTTGCATCATTCTTGTTTTGCTTGTCATTTGCAAACCGTGCATCCGATTCCGGTGATCTTTATATCGATTTCAACCGAAATCATCTCACCTTTCCAGCGGCATACTTGGTTTGCCAAGTTGATGCCCGGTTCATCATTTTCCTTCCGGAGCATACATATGCATTGCATATCACATCTCGCATAGCATGTCATGTATTGCATCATATTGCTTGTGCATTGTTCCTTGTTTGATTGTGGTTTCGTTGCTTGTGTTCTTGCTTTGGGTAGAGCCGGGAGACGAGTACGTGAACGAGGAACCTGTTGAGAACGCCTACGAGGATCCAGCCTTCGACAACTCTGAGAACCTTGCAGGCAAGATGATCATACCCTCGAAATCACTACTATCTTTGCTATGCTAGCTTGCTCGCTCTTTTGCTATGCCAATGCTGCGATGCCTACCATTTGCTTGTCAGCCTCCCAAATTGCCATGAACCCCTAACCTTTGACACCTTTCCTATGCAAACCGTTGTTTGGCTATGTTACCGCTTTGCTCAGCCCCTCTTATAGCGTTGCTAGTTGCAGGTGAAGTTGAAGAATTCTCCATGGTGGACAGGATTATGGTTGGGATATCACAATATATCTTATTTAATTAATGCATCTATATACTTGGTAAAGGGTGGAAGGCTCGGCCTTATGCCTGGTGTTTTGTTCCACTCTTGCCGCCCTAGTTTCCGACATATCGGTGTTATGTTCCCGGATTTTGCGTCCCTTACACGGTTGGGCTATAATGGGAACCCCTTGACAGTTCGCCTTAAGTAAAGCTCCTCCAGCAATGCCCAACATTGGTTTTACCATTTGCACTAACAACCTACCACCTTCCCTTGGGTTCTGCAGACTCAAGGGTCATCTTTATTTTAACCCCGGGCGGTGCTCCTCGAGTGTTGGTCCGAACCGAGCTACTCATGGGCCACCTCGGGGAAACTTGAGGGTTGGTTTTACTCGTAGCTAGTCTCATCTGAGTGTGCCCTGAGAAAGAGATATGTGCAGCTCCTATCGGGATTTGTCGGCACATTCGGGCGGTGTTGCTGGTTTAGTTTTACCCTGTCGAAATGTCTTGTTGTACCGGGATACCGAGTCTGATCGGAGTGTCTTGGGTGGAGGTCTATTCCTCCGTTGACCGTGAGAGCTTGTCATGGGCTAAGTTGGGACACCCCTGCAGGGATTTGAACTTTCGAAAGCCGTGCCCGCGGTTATGTGGCAGATGGGAATTTGTTAACGTCCGGTTGTAGAAGACCTGAAGTTGACCTTAATTAAAATACATCAACCGCGTGTGTTACCGTGATGGTCTCTTTCCGGCGGAGTCCGGGAAGTGAACACGGTGTTGGAGTTATGCTTGACGTAGGTTGCTATAGGTCACTTCTTGATCATACTTTTATCGACCGTGCTTTGCCTTCTCTTCTCGCTCTCATTTGCGTATGTTAACCACCATATATGCTAGTCGCTTGCTGCAGCTCCACCTCATGCCTTTACCTTACCCATAAGCTTAAATAGTCTTGATCTCGCGGGTGCGAGATTGCTGAGTCCTCGTGGCTCACCAGATACTTCCAAAACCAGTTTGCAGGTGCCTATGTTACCGAGCAGGTGACGCAACCAAGCTCAAGGAGGAGCTCGATGAAGATCTTGCCCTTTGTGTTGTTTCGTTCTAGTTGATCAGTAGTGGAGCCCAGTTGGGGTCGATCGGGGACCTTTTGTCGCTTTTGGGGTTCTTCTTTTATGTTGGTTCCGTAGTCGGACCTTGATTGTATATGGATGATGTAATGCTTTATTCATGTAATTGTGTGAAGTGGCGATTGTAAGCCAACTATGTATCTCTTTTCCCTTATGTATTACATGGGTTGTGCGAAGATTACCTCACTTGCGACATTGCTTTCAATGCGGTTATGCCTCTAAGTCGTGCTTCGACACGTGGGAGATATAGCCGCATCGAGGGCGTTAGAGTTTACCTTAATACTTCTTTTGTAGTTGCGGATGCTTGCTATAGGGGTTAATCATAAGTGGGATGCTTGTCCAAGAAAGGGCCGTACCCAAGCACCGGTCCACCCACATATCAAATTATCAAAGTACCGAACGCGAATCATATGAGTGTGATGAAAACTAGCTTGACGATAATTCCCATCTCGGGAGCGTTTTTCTCATTATAAGAAATTTTCCAGGCTCGTCCTTTGCTACAAAATGATTGGGCCACCTTGCTGCACTTTATTTACTTTTATTGCTTGTTACCCGTTACCAATTATCTTATCACAAAACTATCTCTTACCTACAATTTCAGTGCTTGCAGATAATACCTTACTGAAAACCGCTTGTCATTTCCTTCTGCTCCTTGTTGGGTTCGACACTCTTACTTATCAAAAGGACTATGATATATCCCCTATACTTGTGGGTCATCAGGACTGAGAGTTAGCAAGGTCGAAGAAGGTCAACAATGGGGGAAGAACACGAGCTAAAAAGATAAGGTTCATTGGGGAAGAAGACCCCCTTTTATAGGTGGGAAAAAATCCAACTGTTATGCTCACAGCCCGCACAGAGCGGTACTACCGCTCGACCTCACGGTACTACCGCTAGGGGTAGCGGTACTACCTCAAAGGGTAGCGGTACTACTGCTTGCGAGCGGTACTAAAAAATACATCCGTGACTACCACCGCTGGACTTGTGACGAGTTTTTGGTCTGGAGCGGTACTACCACTGTAGAAGCCGCGGTAGTACCGCTCTGGAGCGGTAGTAAAAAGTTACATCCGCTCCTGTCCGCGGTAGTACCGCTGCAGCCTTTTCAGAACTCCAAAACTGCCACAACTTCTGCAAACGGACTCCGAATTCAATGAAACCAAGTTTGTTGGAAAGCTAGCCACAAGGGCTAACACAATCTTGATAGAAATAACAATAATAAGGAAACTAGAAAAGGCCCAAGAAAAAATGGTGAGAACCCTTCCTCGAATAAGACCGGTAAAACCTCCAACACCGAAAACGCAGTAGAAGAGGCATATGAAATCCGTTTTCGAAGTACTAGGGCTTGTCACGAAGATAACCACAAGCTCTAAAACCTCAAAAGAAAATACTAATAAGAATCAAGAACGACGATGCAAGGATGCAATGGTTTGAGCTCTTGACGAATGATACAATCAAGCTACTCACTTTGAGAGCCCCCCTTGATAGTACGACTATCGATCCAATAACCTAGTCTTCAAACTACCACCATGAGACCGGAAAAATAGAAAACCCATCAAGGGCAAACCTTTGCCTTGCACATCCACTTGAGATAGATGATGACGATCTTGTCCTCCTCAAGATGGACCACCTTTCTTGATTGCGTTGGGTCGATGAAGACTAGATGATTGCTCCCCCATACTCCACTATGAGTGAGCCACTCTTCAGCACATCTTCACAAGTCCATTGACACCACAATGGACAGCAAGCTTCAAGCACTTGATCTCTTTGTCATGCTCCACTTGAACTTGCACACGGCAATCTTGATGACGATCACCACTTGATGTCATCCTCTCCATGGGTTGAGTGATATCTTCCTCTTGACCCAAGCCCATGAACACGTACCTAACCCCACATAGAACTCTCACATAGACCATGGGTTAGTACACAAAGCAGAATGGACAATGCTTATCATACCATGGGATCACTTGATCCTCTCGGTACATCTTCACGCTTTGTGAGTTGATCAACTTGATTCACTCTTGACTTAGTCTTGATCAACCTTGAATCTTTCCAACTCTCTTCATTTGGATGATGTCTTGAAGGTAAACATGAATGATCACACAATCTTCTTCTTCAAGACATGCTTACAATAAGCTCAACACTCACATGACCAATCTTTGGATAATTCCTTCATAGCACCTTGGTCAACTCATAAACACCTTGAAACCAACACATGGACTTCAAGAAAAGCCTATGGACAAATCCTTCAAATATAACTCAAGACAACCCATAGAGATTGTCATCAATTACCAATACCAAACATGGGGGCACCGCATGTTCTTTCAACGGGTTCGCATGGCATTTGCAGGTCGAAATCCTATCCCCCGCCGCCGCGTCTCTCCGCAATTTCCCACTCCTCTCCTCACATTTCTCGCCACCGGTGAGCCCCTTCCGCCTCCAGCCGCCATGTGGGGCCGCATGTGGAGCTCCGGCCACAGCTCCGGGAGCAACTCCGGCAGGGGCGGCGACCACGAGCGCGAGCGGCGTGTCCGCTTGGACAGCGCGAAGAAGCGCGGGGCAAGGAAGTGGACGAACAGGGGGGCCTATCACTGCCGCCGAGCTTCCTCGTCCGCGAGACGGAGGAATACGACCGTCGGCATGGGCGTACGCCCTCCTTGGCCGCGGGCTCGTCCTCCGCCGTGAGATCTTCCCACGCCACGAGCTCTTCCTCTTACGACGCGAGGCTTCTCCCCGTGAAGAGGGAGTGGTGGGAGGAGCCGAAGAAGATCGAGGTCGTCGTCGTCAAGCAGGAGCCAAAGAAGATCGAGTGTCGAGGTGTCATCGGGCCCGAAGATTTCATGGCCGACTTCGACATGGTTGCGGCCGCCATTGCCGAGAGGAGCTTGCGCGAGGAGGCGGAGCGCCGGCGCCACGACGACGAGGTCGAGGACCTCATCCTCCAGCAGGCGGTCGTGGCCAACTGATACGTCTCCAACTTATCTACTTTTCCAAACACTTTTGCCCTTGGTTTGGACTCTAACTTGCACGATTTGAATGAAACTAACCCGGACTGACGCTGTATTCAGCAGAACTGCCATGGTGTTGTTTATTGTGCAGAAAACAAAAGTTCTTGGAATGACATGAAAATCCACGGAGATAACTTTTGGAAAGTATAAAAAATATTGGCGAAAGAATCAAGGCCAGGGGGCCCACACCCTGTCCACGAGGGTGGGGGCGTGCCCCCTCCCCTGGGCGCGCCCCCTGTCTCATGGGCCCCATGATGCTCCACCGACCTCAACTCCAACTCTATATATTCCGTTTCACGGAGAAAACATCAAAGAGAAAGTTTCATCGCGTTTTACGATACGGAGCCACCGCCAACCCCTAATATCTCTTGGGAGGGCTGATCTGGAGTCCGTTCGGGGCTCCGGAGAGGGGGATTCATCGCCGTCGTCATCATCAACCATCCTCCACCACCAATTTCATGATGCTCACCGACGTGCGTGAGTAATTCCATCCTAGGCTTGCTGGACGGTGATGGGTTGGATGAGATTTACCATGTAATCAAGTTAGTTTTGTTAGGGTTTGATCCCTAGTATCCACTATGTTCTGAGATTGATGTTGCTATGACTTTGCTATGCTTAATGCTTGTCACTAGGGCCCGAGTGCCATGATTTCAGATCTGAACCTATTATGTTTTCATGAATATATGTGAGTTATTGATCCTATCTTGCAATTCTATAGTCACCTATTATGTGCTATGATCCGACAACCCCGAAGTGACAATAACCAGGATACTTCTCGGTGATGACCGTAGTTTGAGGAGTTCATGTATTCACTATGTGTTAATGCTTTGGTCTGGTTCTCTATTAAAAGGAGACCTTAATATCCCTTAGTTTCCACTAGGACCCCGCTGCCATGGGAGGGTAGGACAAAAGATGTCATGCAAGTTCTTTTCCATAAGCACGTATGACTATATTCGGAATACATGCCTACATTACATTGATGAACTGGAGCTAGTTCTGTGTCACCCTATGTTATAGCTATTACATGAGGAATCACATCCGACATAATTATTCATCACTGATCCAATGCCTACGAGCTTTTCACATATTGTGCTTCGCTTATTTACTTTTCCGTTGCTACTGTTACAATCACTACAAAACTGCTATCGTTACTTTTACCACTGTTACCATTACTATCATACTACTTTGCTACTAAATACTTTGTTGCAGATACTAAGTTATCTAGGTGTGGTTGAATTGACAACTTAACTGCTAATACTTGAGAATATTCTTTGGCTCCCCTTGTGTCGAATCAATAAATTTGGGTGGAATACTCTACCCTCAAAAGCTGTTGCGATCCCCTATACTTGTGGGTTATCAAGACTAATTTTTGGCGTTGTTGCTCGGGAGCATAGCTCTATTCTTTGAGTCACTTGGGATTTATATCTGCTGATCACTATGAGGAACTTGAAAGATGAAATAACTAAGATTTTTCCCTCAACTACGAGGGGAGGTAAGGAACTGCCATCTAGCTCTGCACTAGATTCTCCTTCTGTTTTGAGTAAGCTTGCGACACCTAAACCTGCTACTGCTATGAATTCTGATATGTCGCATGTTATTGATGATGCCACTTCTGCTATGCATGATACTTACGATGAAACTACTTCTGTGCGTGATACTACCTTGCCATTAGGTGAATATCTTGATGAACAACTTGCTAGGGTTAGAGAGAATGAAATTATTAATGATGATATTATTGAAGATAGTGATGATGAAGGTTCTCCCCTTGATTATGAATTGCCTGTTGTTCCTGAGGGTTATGTTATGGATGAAGAAGCTGCTAGAGCTATTTTTGCTTGCAAAGATAGATATGATCTTAAGAAGTTATTAGCTAAATGGAAGCAGCAATCTCTTAATGCTAGAATGAAACATGATCCCACTTTTGCTACTTCACCTATCTGTGTTACTGATAAGGATTATGAATTCTCTGTTGATCCTGAGATAATTACTTTAGTTGAATCTGATCCTTTTTATGGTTATGAATCTGAAACTGTTGTGGCACATCTTACCAAGTTAAATGATATAGCCACCCTGTTCACTAATGATGAGAAATCCTGCTATTATTATATCCTTAAGATATTTCCATTCTCATTAAAGGGTGATGCTAAAACTTGGTTTAATTCTCCTGGTTGTGTGCGTAGTCCCCAGGATATGATTGATTACTTCTCTGCTAAATATTTCCCTGCTCATAAGAAACAAGCTGCCCTGCGGGAAATATATAATATTGTGCAAATCAAAGAAGAGAGTCTCCCACAAGCTTGGGGGAGGCTTCTCCGATTACTTAATGCTTTGACTAATCATCCTCTTAAGAAAAATGAAATACTTGATATCTTTTATAATGGACTAACCGATGCTTCCAAGGATTACTTGGATAGTTGTGCTGGCTGTGTTTTCAGGGAAAGAACAGTCGACCAAGCTGAATTGCTATTGAATAATATGTTGACTAATGAAAATAATTGGACTCTTCCCGAGCCAACTCCTGAGGCAATTCCTGAGCCAATTGAGCCAACTCCTGAGCCTATTCCTAAACCAACTCCAAAGAAGAGGGGTGTTCTATTTCTCAGTCCTGAAGATATGCAAGAGGCAAAGAAATCAATGAAAGAAAAAGGTATTAAAGCTGAAGATGTTAAGAATTTACCGCCTATTGAAGAAATACATGGCCTTAGTATACTGCCTATTGAAGAAACACATTTTCTTGATAACCCGACACAGGTAGTAAAGGTAAATTCTCTCTATAGATATGATAAGGTTGAAATCCCTTCTACTAAATTTCATAGCCAGTGCTTAGATGAATTTGATGACTTTATGGCTAGGCAAGAAAGTTTTAATGCTTATGTTGGTAGAGTATTAAAGAATAATGCTTTCGAGATAGGACGCTTGAGTGATTATATGGCTAGAGTTAAAGGTGAACTTAAACTCATTAGCAAATATGCTTCTATGGTTACTACTCAAGCTGAGCAAGTACTTAAAGCGCAAAGTGATTTGTTTGATGACTTAAATAATAAACATGATTTTGCTGTTAGAGTGGCTACTAGAACTGGTAGAATGACTCAGGAACCTTTGTATCTTGAAGGCCACCCTAAGAGAATCGAGCAAGATTCTCAGAGAAATAATTTAGAGGCACCTAGTTCTTCTAAACAGAAGAAAAAGAAAAATGATAGGACTTTGCATGCTTCTAGTGAACCTGTTATAGACACACCTGAGAATCCCAATGATATTTCTATTTCTGATGCTGAAACACAATCAGGTGGTGAACATGAACCTAGTGATAATGTTAATGATAATGTTCATGTTGATGCTCAACCTAGCAAAAATAATGATGTAGAGATTGAACCTGCTGTTGATCTTGATAACCCACAATCAAAGAATCAAAGTTATGATAAAATATATTTTGTTGCTAGGAAGCACGGTAAAGAAAGAGAACCATGGGTTCAGAAACCCATGCCATTTCCTCCTAAACCATCCAAGACAAAGTATGATGAGGATTTTGAGCGCTTTGTTGAAATGATTAGACATATCTTCTTACGTATGCGCTTAACTAATATGCTTAAAGTAAATTCTTATGCTAAATATATGAAGGATATCATTACAAATAAAAGAAAGATCCCGGAAGAGGAAATTTCCACCATGCTTGCTAATTACACTTTTAAGGGTGGAATACCTAAGAAACTTGGAGATCCAGGGGTACCAACTATACCATGCTCCATTAAAAGAAACTATGTTAAAACTGCCTTATGTGATCTTGGAGCCGGTGTTAGTGTTATGCCTCTCTCTTTATATCATAGACTTGAATTGAATAAGTTGACAGCTACTGAAATATCTTTGTAAATGGCTGATAAATCAACTGCTATACCTGTCGGCATTTGTGAGGATGTGCCTGTTGTGGTTGCAAATGTCACTATCTTAACGGACTTTGTTATTCTTGATATTCCCGAGGACGATAGTATGTCGATTATCCTTGGTAGACCCTTTTTGAATACTATAGGGGCTGTTATTGATTGCAACAAGACAATGTCACTTTTCATGTTAATGGTAATGAGCATATGGTACACTTTCCGAGGAAACAACCTCAAGTTCATAGCATCAATTCTATTGGAAAAGTTCCAACTATCATTATTGGAGGTTTTGAATTTCCTCTTCCTACTGTCAAGAAAAAGTATGATATTCTTATTGTTGGGGATGTTCATATCCCCGTTGAGTAACCTAGTGTTATTCGGAATTTCTCCAGTTCCGTGTTATTCGGAATGAGTTTGTTAACAAGACTTGATCAACCTTGTTAGTGGATTCATTTTGATGATCATGAGATGGATGAAACTAGAAGGCACAACCTTCTGTACCCTCCTTTTACTTTCTATTATTTAGAATAAATAAAGCAAAAATAGTATTATCTGTCTGTTTTCTGTATTATCCGTGCAATAAAAAATATCCCGAAAATAAAAGTGCTCCAAATGCCCTGCGAATTTAGTATGATTTTTTATGGAATATTTGAGGATTTTAGGCACTAAAAACACTGCAGGCGGGGCAAGCACCTGGCCACGAGGGTGAAGGGTGCACCCACACCCCCTGGGCGCCCCCTGTCTCATGGGCCCACGATGGCCCCCATCCACTTATTCTTGTACCCACACACTCCATCTTCCTCCCAAAAAAATCCCCATCCAGTTCAAGCATGAGTTCTAGCTCATTTTGCTGCGATTTTCGATCTCCTTACTCAAAGCTCCATTCACAAAACTGCTTTGGGAGATTGTTGCTTGGTATGTGACTCCTCCATTGGTCCAATTAGTTTTTGTTCTAGTGCTTTATTCATTGCAAATTTTTGCTGCATAGGTGACCCTGTTCTTCAGCTTGCATGTCAAATTTATGAGGTCCCAAGTAATTCTAATGCATGATATAGGCTTTAGGCACTTGTAGGAGTAGTTTCTACCAATTTTGTTTAGTTTGATTCACTTTTATTTTGAAGTTACTAAAAATTTCAGAAATTTTTTAGAGAAAAAAAAATATGTCCAAGAGAATGTACCAAGGTGGTTCCTCAACAAAGAGAGGACCTAGGCGTGCTATGCGCAAGCAAGACGATGGACCACCAAGGGAAGCCGAAGTGCGGGCTTGCGAGTGGCCATCAGAAGAGTTTATGGTCAATGCAGGCATTCAGGATGAATTTGACGCTTATGTGCGTAACGCCGAGCTTGAGGACTTCATACAAGATAAGTGTCCTCAGTACTATCAATTGACTGATTCATTCGTGAGAAGGTTTAAATTTACATCTTCGCGTAATTCTCAGAATGTCTTGTTTGATATTTATGATCATTCTTATACCATGGACCTAGAAGATTTCACAACTGCTTGCAAACTCCCGCAGTGGGGCAATGTTCATGAACCCCTCAGATCTGAATATAAAGACTTTCTCGCTAGTATTACTGTGGGAGAATCTAGGGATATAGCACAAGCTACCATAGGGAGCATTCACTTTCCTGCTATACATTATTTTGCTCTCTTCATTGGTAGATGCATTAACGGTAAAGATGAAGCATGTCACATGTGTGTCCCTGATCTTTGTGTCCTCAAGAGTGCTGTGTTAGGTAATAAAGATTACAACTTGGGGGCAATAGTTGCACGTAGGTTCCATAATAATGGTATATCTGGAGATTTATTTGGAGGGATTTATGCGACCTGTGTTGCTAATTATCTTGGTATATCCCCACGAGAGGAGGATATGGAGTTGCCTCCTGCTTATTTAGATTATGACGCGATGGTCAAACATCGTTTTCTTTTGAGGAATGAACAATTCCTCCAGTATCGGCTAATCTTTGACAGACGCCGTGTTGTCCATGTTACTCTCCCTGCTCCTTCCCTTTTTGATTACCAGGCAAAACGAAGATATGTTGTTACCAGGGAGGAGGCAGCCGAACACGAGGGGAGAGTGGAGGTAGCTCGCCAACATGCCGCAGCTCAGGATGCATTGGCTGCTGCATCTTAGTATGACCCCAGTTATAACTTCGGATATCAGCGAGGCTTCCTTGGCATTAGACCAACTTAGGCCAAAAGCCCAAGCTTGGGGGAGTACGTATTTCTTTACCGACTTTACATTCATGTTCACACACTATTCTAGTTGTCGGTGCTCATACTCTTTGTATTATCCATGCTAGTTTAATTTTCTTTTTCTAGCTTTCTTCTTGTGTGTTTGATAAACCTTAAGAAAAACCAAAAAAATAGTTAGTTTAATTTCCATGCTTGTAGTAGTAATTAAAAAGAAACCATAAAAAGATTTCTCGTTCTTCTTTTTACTTGTTGGGAGCTTTCCCGTGTAAATAGTTTTATTTTCTTTTCTTTGGGGGTCGAGAGTAGAAGACCATATTGAAAATGTTTAGTGGCTCTCATATGCATGATTGTTGATTTAACTTAGAGCCTATATTACTTTGTCTTCCCTCTTGAATTGAATGCTTGCAGATTCCAGCTTAGTCCAATGCACGTGCACTATTATTATTATACACACCGTTCGGTCGTGCAAGTGAAAGGCAATAATGACGATATATGATGGACTGATTGAGATGAGAGAAGCTGGTATGAACTCGACCTCTTTTGTTTTTGTAAATATGATGAGTTCATCGTTCCTCATTCAGCCTATTATGAGTAGACATATTTGCAATGACATTTAGAGATTATAGTTGCTTATGCCATGCATAATTAGCTATGAGTTATAATGGTTTACCTTGCATGCCAACATGCTACTAAAATGATTGTGATGTGGTATGATGGGATGATATCCTCCTTTGAATGATTTGAGTGACTCGACTTGGCACATGTTCACGCATGTAGTTGAAACAAAATCAACATAGCCTTCACGATATTTATGTTCATGGTGGATTATATCCTACTCATGCTTGTACTTGGTGTAAATTAATTCTAATGCATGTTCATGACTGTTGTCGCTCTCTCAGTTGGTCGCTTCCCAGTCTTTTGCTAGCCTTCACCTGTACTAAGCGGGAATACTGCTTGTGCATCCAAACTCCATAAACCCCAAAGTTATTCCATATGAGTCCACCATACCTTCCTATATGCGGTATCTACCTGCCGTTCCAAGTAAATTTGTATGTGCCAAACTCCAAACCTTCAAATGAAATTTTGTTTTGTATGCTCGAGCAGCTCATGTTTCAATTAGGGTTGTCTGTATCTTCCATGCTAGGTGGGGTATTCTCAAGAGGAGTGGACTCCGCTCCTCATTCACGAGAAAATGGCTGGTAACCGGGATGCCCAGTCCCATGATCAAAAATATCAAAGCAAATCAAAATAATTAAACAAAACCCCCCAGGGTTGTTGCTAGTTGAAGGCACTCGTTGTTCCGAGCAAGCCATGGATTGATGCCTGTTGGTGGTGGCGGAGTATAGACTTTTACCATTCAGTTTGGAACCGCCTATAATGTATGTAGCATGGAAGATATCGCCATCTCATAGTTGTTGCGTTGACAGTGAAAGTATGCCGCTCAAAATGTTATTCATCTCTATTTAAAAATCGAGCTCTGGCACCTCTACAAATCCCTGCTTCCCTCTGTGAAGGGCCTATATATTTACTTTTATGTTGAATCATCACCTTCTTATTAAAAAGCATCCGCTGGAGAGCACACTGTCATTTGCATGCATTACTATTAGTTTATATTGGGTATGACTTGACTGGATCTCTTTTACCATGAATTACAATGTTTAGTCAGTCCTTGATCTTTAAAGGTGCTCTGCATTTATGTTTTGCAGTCTCAGAAAGGGCTAGCGAGATACCATCTAATTATATCATATTATGGTTGTTTTGGGTAAGTGTTATCATCTGAGATTTATTATTATTGCTCGCTAGTTGATTATGTCATTGATATAAGTAAACATGAGACCTAAGTGTTATTGTGAATATGGTTAGTTCATAATCTTTGCTGAAAACTTGAATGCTGGCTTTATATATTTACAACAACAAGAGCAAATAGAGTTTGTAAAAGTTTTTCTTTATTACTTTCAGTTTATCAACTAAATTGCTTGAGGACAAGCAAAGGTTTAAGCTTGGGGGAGTTGATACTTCTCCAACGTATCTACTTTTCCAAACACTTTTGCCCTTGTTTTGGACTTTAACTTGCATGATTTGAATGAAACTAACCCGGACTGACGCAGTTTTCAGCAAAACTGCCATGGTGTTGTTTATTGTGCAGAAAACAAAAGTTCTCGGAATGGCCTGAAAATCCATGGAGATAACTATCGTGGATTTGTCACGGCAGATGTCCTTGCGAAAGGACTTAGTCGTGGAGCCATCGCTACGGGTTAACTTGAAGGGGTTAAAGCGGACACAAAGACACAAGGGTTTATACTAGTTCGGCCCCTTCGATGAAGGTAAAAGCCTACGTCTAGTTGTGATGGAATTGATGTGGTCTCGATGACTAGGGAGCAAACAAGCTTCGCCTAGGCCTCGAGTTGTAGTTGTCTGTCCTTGAACCGCCGCCGGGTCATCCCCTTATATACACGGGTGACGCCCGTCGGTCCACAGAGTCCCACACCGGTTCATACTCGTATCCCGGTTGGTCTCTCTCTATTCCTAACTTACAATGCAAGTTTACATATCAAGTCGGTTTACGGGTACAGGTTCTAAACCGACTACATGCCTTGGGCCTTCATCTGCTTAATCACCTTTAAACTACTAATGAAGCTAACCCGGCCCAGGTAGGCCGGTTCACGCCCAGTGGTAATATCCCCAACATTAGGCCCCAGATTGATTTGAACTGGTTCATGTCAATCCTTCACAAAAATCTTTGTCTTCAACATCTTCTAGTAATTGGTAAACCGCCATGTCGTCATCATCTCTGGTTGCTGTAAACCGGCATGATGTCATCATGAAATTAATATTTATGATGCCTTCTTTTATTAATAGATCTGCGATACCCAAAGCAGCAGCTCCACTTCCGAATTTTGTGGCTCCTGGATCCGCGCGCCTGACACACATCCTTTGCCTTATAAATAGGACCGAAGGGTCATTTCCTTTTCTCCCCTTCGTCTCTTTCTCTTCGTCTTCCTCGCGTCGCCAGCCTCGGAGCTCCGCCGCCGCCGTTGACCTCTGCACCGTCTTGGGCCGCTGCATCAACCTGAACGCACCAGAGCACCGCGGAAGCCTTCCGCGTCTTCCTCGATTCTGGTAAGCCTTCTGTTCTTCTTAACATAGATCTGTTCTAGGGTTTCGTGTTCTTGCCATGTTCATCACTTGTTCATGCTTGTACCCAGACTCCTAGATATATCTGTGAAACCCTGCTCTGACTAGCAGTAGCTTTTTAGCATCCGCCTGTAGTTTCACGCTCAAGTCTATAGATCTCATCCACATACCTGCCCATTGATTTACTTCCGTTCTGCTTTAACCTTTTGAATATTTTCTGTTTTTCTGAACTTGCTTCAGATCCATTGCTGCAATAAGACCTTGTGAAACCTGTTTCTGCATACTTAGCCATCCGCGACCTCAATTGCTTTCAATGTTTAGATCAGGCGGTTTAACTTAATATAGAAAAAGTTAATAAACCGGTATATACCATTAGTCCCCTTGTTGAACCGCCAGAACTCTTTAGCCATATGAGGCCACTTCATAGAAGTCCGGTTTAAATATACTGCCTCCGGTTTAGCATTGTTCATACCAGCGCCTTCTTTTATCCAACATATTCTTGAACCGGAATCACCTGTTTCTTGTAGATCTCACCATGGCCAAACAAGTATATGAGTGCAACTGGGTTCCTTCTCGTGTCACAGAAACTCAGTTGTATAATTTAGTCTTGATTGGCGCTTTAGACAGCAAAGAGACTATCCACTGGAGGTTCCTGGTGATGAATGTCCTCCCACACCTCAAGAGGGAGAGGTTGTGATCTTTGCGGATCATTTAGCCCGGGGCTTCAAACCGCCCGGCTCTAAATTTTACCGGGATGTGTTAGCCAATTTTCAACTCCGCCCGCAAGATACTGGCCCCAACTCTGTTACCAACTTATGTCACTTCCAAGTGCTCTGTGAGGTATACCTTCAAGAGGAACCCACAGTTGAATTGTTCAGAGACTGCTTCCACTTAAACCGCCGCACAGAATTCACTGACGGTCCCAATACCGAATTGGGCAGTATGGCAATTCAGAAAAGGAAAGAGATCACTTATCCCCATGCCAGACTACACAGTCACCCCAAGGAGTGGAATGCAACATGGTTTTACTGCAAAGATACTTCCCCTGATGATGAAAATCCTTTGCCTGGCTTTCGTCCGGAGCGGCTCAGCAATACACACCCCTTCCCACAAAGGTTAAGTGCCAAGGAGAGAAGTAAATACGCTCCGCAACTATCCAAGCTCCGAGCCTTCATGGCCAACGGTTTAACAGGAGTAGATCTCGCATGCTGTTGGATATCATGGAGCATACTGCCTCTCAGCCGGCGCTCCGGTTTAATGTGCAAGTATACTGGTAGCATTGATGACCCGCTTCGACACACCAACATCCAGCTCTCAGATGGTGAAGTCACAGAGGCTGTGAAGAAAATGTTGAACGAACCGGAACACCTCTGCGCTCAAACCGGCCTGCCCCCTTTCTGTGCTACCAACAAACCGCCAGCTGTAAGATTCTGATTGCATTTTTTACGGAACCTGTTATTGCTATTTCTGCCTAACATCAACTGCTGCTTACTAAGGGTGACAATCCGTTTTGGAGCAAGAAGCTTCCACAAGATAAACCAGAGAAAACGGAACGGTCAACCCGGCCAAAGACCAAGGTTGTTAAGAAGCCTGCTAAAAAGAGGAAAACCACCACTTCATCTGATCCGACTGTTGATGATGATGTGGGTAACTCGGACCTTGAGGTAGAACTCGATTCACTAGGCTTACTTTTTACACGCCTTATTGATGATGATACTTGTCAGGACGACGCTGAAGCCAGTAATGTTGATGTCGCTGAGGTAACTATTCTCTCTTTCGATTCAGATCCTTTGCCTTTGCCAAAACTTCGCCAGGCAAACCGGAAAGTTAAATTTTCTCATCCTCTTGCTTACTTGGATCCCAAATTTCTTATGAAGACTCAGCAACATGAAGCTCGCCGCACGACCCGGCACAGCGGCCAGGTAGTTACCTCTGCCGGTTTACCAAACAGTCCGATTCGAAAACGCCACTCAGAGGTCTCCGACCTTTTTATTAATTTCTATCCTAAAGCGGGTTTCATCTGTCAACCTCTTAATCCGTCCGACTCCGATTATCAGGTTACTTCTCATTCATCCTCTGGTGAATCATCGGCCACTCAGCTGCCACCACCGAAAATGGTTCTTGGGTAAGCTAGACTGAACATATGCTTCTGGTATACTACGTTATAACTTATGCTGTTCCTTGACTCTTTGTTTCTCTTTCAGGGCTAAACCTAAACCGAGCAAGAAAGCCCGCCTGGATAAAGCGGCCGAGGAAGATGTCGCCCCTGAACAGGATAAAGCACCAGATCTTGAAGCGTTCGTTCATGAGGATATTCCCAATGATCCTCCCTTGCAAGATGATGTTATTCCTGAGAAAAGGCCTATCAATACTTCAGTCCCTGTTGACCAGCCTGCCAGCTCCGTCCGGATTGAAAGATCCCGCAGTCCTTCAAAACCTGCCGATAAACCGACCGCGCCAACGCAAACCGGCGAGTCCAAGGATGATGACGTTGTAATTACCGGCGTAGGTCGCTTTGAACCAGGGAATCATGTCGCTTTAGCCAAGCATACTGTGAAAGAAGATTTTTCTGCCATGAACAAAGGTAAATGGGATGTTGATCTGGAAACATATGCTGCTCTGAGTGCCCAAGATCTTCATTCTGGTTATTTGAACCGGCTATATACTAGTCGTGACTGTGAAGCTGGTCTGGTAAAGATGATGAGAGATAAATTTGAGGTAACTTCTTTGTGCTTCTTCTTTCTTTAATTACTGCCACTGTATTAATCCTCCTAGCCCCCAAGGGCCGGTTTGTAACCTTCTTCAAACCGGGACTTGAATATAGTCCTCAATACTTTGAAATCCATCAATGTAGCCCCCAAGGGCTGGTTCAACTTAGTTTAGTTAAACCGGGACTCCAATAAAGATTCTAACATCAGAACATAACTGAGCAAATAGCCATTAGCCCCCAAGTGCCAAGTTGAATACCTGTATTGAGCTTGGGACTTTGCGATTTAGTAATAGATGAAAATTGAAGGTGCATTAGCCCCCAAGTATCAAGCGTATAACTTGTTATGTGGTTGGTACTTCAAATTCTTGTACCGTTTGTTTAAAGCCAAGCACTGTCTTTATGCAGGCTGAAGTGAGGATCAAAGAGGACCGGATTACTGATCTGCAGGAAACTTTGAAAACCCAACAAGCCGAAACCGACAATGCAGGGGAAGAATTAACCAGCGCTTTGAGCATCACAGAATAGCTGAAGGAGGGCTTCAAAAAGGAGCGGGCTGATTGGGCCACTGAGAAGGCCGCTTTAATAAAAAGAGCTGAAAACGCTGAAGCTGCCCTTAAACCGGTGGTAGATGAGCTGACCGCCGTAAAGCGGCAAGTACATGCCATGACCGCTGCTATCTTTGGTAATCTCCTTTTGGTTTCTTTGACAACTTTGGCCTGCTTATAATAGACCCGGTTTGTGATCTTTTCTGTATTGTTGCAGGTACACGCATTGGTCACTTAGGGTCAGATGTTCAGAAGAAATTGAAGGCTGCCTACACTTTAATTGAACAGCTGTATACCAGAGCGCAGCGGATCATCACCACTGCATCTCATAACAATCCGGCACCCACTTTAATCCAAGATACTCTGAATAGGTTGTCAACGCTTCCTGCCCGGATTGAAGAGCTGAAAAAATCTGCTGCTCGAACCGGAGCCATTAATGCCTTGATCCGGGCAAAAGCATGGGTGCCGGATTACGATCCTGTTGAAGTAGCTCAAGGCTATCCCAGCTTGAAGGAAGATGGCTCAGAGTTCAATGAAGATGATTTGAGGGCGATAAACCGTGCAGTACGCCCTCTAGCTTGTCAATTGGCTGAAGAGGCAGACTTGTCGCATTATCAAGCTCAGTACAATGATCAGAATAAACGAGTGGCTGCACCAATCCCTGAAGCGGAGAATCTGATTCCTCCAATCCGTAAGCATACTTACGCTCCTGATATTGAACCGTCTTCTCTGATCCATGAAGAGGCTGTCTTTCAAGCTTTAATGGGAATCGACTGGACCACTGTTGATTTCCAGCCAATGGATATAGATGAGGAAGCTGAAGCGGCGCAGGACGATCCACAACCATCAGACCGGGGCGATGAGCAGGCTTGAACCGGAGGCCGGTTTAAATAGCTGCTTAATTATGATCCGCCAGAACAACAATGATCTCATTTGGGCACCGCGTTTCCTTGTAATAGAATAGCAAATACTGTTGCTTTAAATATGCCTTCGTGCATAAGTACTGATGCTTTTGCTTGAAATCCTCAATTTATATTTCCTGCAATCAGAAAATCTTGAACTGCGGTGGCGGTTATACCGCCAGCCGGTTTATATATATCATCAATGTATTTAAGACATATAATCAAATATGCGATACAAAATACCTGCCATCGCTGGGCATGAAGTTGGCTTAGCCAGGCTTGAAATGGAGGTTTTATAAACCATTACCATCAAAGGGGAGAAAACAACTCCCATGTAAACCGTGCTGGGTCATTATGAGCCCCCCTGCTACTCCATGATGTTAATAGGAAAGTTAAACCGGGCATATTTCTCCGGATTAAAAATGAACCGAATTCCGTCAGCTGAACCGGTAAAAAAGTGTTGTTGGTTTAAAGGAAACACAACAAAAACTGAAGAATAGTCATAAAAGAAATATGGAAGCAAAGGCAATGACAAAAACCGTTTGCAAAAACATGCTTTACTGAGCTGATCAGATGGTGTTACCATGGTCGGACAGGACCAAGCCCCCAATAGGAGTGACAATGGTTCAAGTCAGCCAGGTCCCCAAATGAAACCGTGGCATTTATGCCGATCAAAAGGCGTGGCAATGGTTCGGGTTCGACCAAGCCCCCAAGTGATTCTGTGGCCTTAGGCCGATCAAGAGGCGTGACTGGTTCAGACTTGACCATGTCCCCAAGTGATCTGGTGGCTTTCGCCTATCAAAAGGTGTCGCATTGGTTCGGACATGACCAAGGCCCCAAGTGATATCACAAAGCTTTTTTGAAAAGCAAATTTCAAGGGGTAAACCGGAGGCCGCTTTAAAACAGAACCACTCCATGTAACCACACATGATATGAAAGGACAGAGACCCCGCTTTAGCTGAGGCTCCGGTTTTATTATATCAATGATAATATATACCTTTGTCATAATATGTACATAGATAGAGCCAATGGCTCAAGTGTAGTAAGGCGAAGATGAGCTATGTTCCACGGCTGTTGGTCTCCGCTCGATGTGCGTGAGTCTTTATGCTCTCGGATATCAATCAGATAGTACGACCCGTTGTGCAGATTCTTGCGACCACGAAAGGTCCCTCCCAAGGTGGGGATAACTTGTGCATATCCGTCGGTCTTGGATGAGCGAAGCACCAAATCTCCTTCTTGAAAAGCTCGGTTCGACCGGCGATCGTGATAGCGGCGAAGATCTTGTTGATAAATCGCCGAGCGGGCAGCCGCTATGTCACGCTCCTCATCTAATAGGTCCAAAGCATCTTTCCGTGTTGTCTCATTGTCCGCTTCAACATAAGCCGCCACACGAGGCGAATCGTGCCGGATATCACTAGGGAGAACTGCCTCTGCTCCGTAGACCATAAAAACGGTGTGTATCTTGTAGATCGCTTGGGCGTAGTATTGATACTCCATAGCACAGACGGTAGCTCTTCAACCCAACAACCCGGTGTTCTTTGCAATGGAACCATAAGCCGGGGTTTGATGCCTCGCAAGATCTCTTGATTAGCTCGTTCTGCCTGCCCATTGGACTGGGGGTGAGCCACTGACGATACATCAAGTCGGATGTGCTCACGCTCACAGAATTCCTTCATAGCGCCCTTGGATAAATTGGTACCATTGTCAGTAATGATACTGTGTTGAAAGCCAAACCGGAAAATCACCTTTTTAATGAACTGCACCGCTGTAGCTGCATCACACTTGCTGACAGGCTCCGCTTCAACCCACTTGGTAAACTTGTCAACTGCCACCAAAAGGTGGGTTTTCTTATCCTTGGATCTTTTAAAAGGTCCGACCATATCCAGCCCCCATGTTGCAAATGGCCAAGTAATTGGAATCATCCTCAATTCTTGAGCGGCACATGAGCACGCATTTGAAAATTTCGACAGCCATCACACCGTTTAACCAAGTCCTCCGCATCAGCATGAGCTGTCAACCAGTAAAACCCGTGACGAAACGCCTTAGCCACCAGAGACTTTGAACCGGCGTGGTGACCACAATCCCCTTCATGGATTTCGCGTAAAATTTCACAGCCTTCCTCAGGAGAGACGCAGCGTTGAAACGCCCCTGATACACTGCAATGATGCAATTCGCCATTGACAATTGTCATAGACTTGGATCGCCGGACTATCTGCCTGGCTAGAGTCTCATCCTCTGGCAACTCTCCCCAGTTCATGTATGCAAGATAAGGAACTGTCCAATCCGGTATAATATGCAGGGCTGCCACCAATTGAGCCTCCGGATCATGAATAGCCAATTCCGCTTCACCCGGGAGCTTGACTGACGGGTTGTGCAACACATCAAGAAAGACATTAGGCGGGACCGGTTTACGCTGAGAGCCCAACCGGCTTAAAGCGTCCGCCGCTTCATTTTTCCGATGATCCATGTGATCCACCTGATAACCTTTGAAGTGACCCGCGATCATATCCACCTCACGACGATATGCAGCCATAAGTGGGTCTTTAGAATCCCAAGTGCCAGACACCTGTTGAGCCACGAGATCCGAGTCACCGAAGCACTTAACCCGACTTAGGTTCATCTCCTTAGCCATCCGGAGACCATGGAGCAAAGCTTCATACTCAGCTACATTATTAGTACAAGGGAACATTAAGCGGAGAACATAACAAAACTTATCACCTCGTGGGGAAGTTAATCGACTCCAGCCCCCGAGCCCTCCAATTGCCTGGATCCATCAAAATGGATAGTCCAATATGTGTGATCCGGCTTCTCCTCTGGTGCTTGCAACTCAGTCCAATCATTGATGAAATCCACAAGGGCTTGATACTTCACCGCCGTTCGAGGTACGTACTTCAATCCGTGCGGACCAAGTTCTATAGCCCACTTGGCAATCCGACGATCGCCTCCGGTTACGTATGATATCGCCCAAGGAGATGGGCCGACCATCGTGATGGGGTGCCCTTGGAAATACTGCTTCAACTTCCGGCTTGCCATAAAAACTCCATATACCAGCTTCTGCCAATGCGGATACCTTTGCTTGGATTCAATAAGCACCTCGCTGATATAGTAAACTGGCCGTTGAACCGGATATTCCTTGCCCGCCTCCTTGCGTTCTACCACAATAGCCACGCTAACTGCGCGAGCATTGGCCGCTACATATAGTAATAATGGCTCCTTGTCGACCGGAGCTGCGAGAACGGGCGGATTGGCTAATTGCCGCTTCAAGTCCTCCAACGCTTCATCAGCAGCCGAACTCCAGATGAATTGATCATCTTTCTCAAAGCATCGGTATAAAGGATGGCCTTCTCTCGAGGCGGTGATAAACCGCTCAGCGCAGCAATCCGACCTGCCAAGCGTTGAACATCGTTGATACACTTCGGTTTAGCCAGGAGGTGATAGCCGTAATCTTCTCGGATTAGCCTCAATTCCTCTGTTGGACACAAGAAAGCCCAATAACACTGCGGAACACCAAAGACACATTTGGCCGGGTTAAGCATCATCTTGTAAACCCGCAAGTTGTCAAAGGTTTCCCGCAAATCATCAACCAGCGTCTCCTTCTGCCTTGACTTGACTACAATATCATCCACATAGGCGTGCACATTACGGCCGATCTGTTTATGCAGGCAGTTCTGTACACACCGTTGATAAGTGGCTTGGGCGCTCTTGAGCCCAAAGGGCATAGATACATAGCAGAAGGCTCCAAAGGGAGTAATAAACGCCGTCTTCTCCTGGTCCTTAACCGCCATCTTGATCTGATGATACCCAGAATACGCATCCAAAAAACTCAAATGCTCACAACCCGCCATGGCATCAATAATCTGGTCAATGCGGGGGAGGGCAAAAGGATCCGCTGGACAAGCATTGTTAAGATCCGTGTAATCCACACACATACGCCAAGTGTCTTTTTTCTTAAGAACCAGCACCGGATTAGCAAGCCACTCTGGATGGAATACTTCAATGATAAAACCAGCGGCTAAGAGCCTGGCCACTTCCTCTCCAATAGCTTTGCGCCTTTCTTTGTTAAATCGGCGGAGAAACTGCTTTACCAGTTTATACTTGGGATCAACATTAAGAGTGTGCTCAGCGAGTTCTCTCGGTACACCTGGCATGTCAGAAGGCTTCCATGCAAAAATGTCCCGGTTCTCACGGATGAACTCGATGAGCGCGCTTTCCTATTTAGGGTCCAAGTTGGCACTGACAGTGAACTGCTTGGATGAATCGCCGGGCACGAAGTCAACAAGCTTGGTCTCAGCCGCTGATTTGAACTTCAGATCTGAATCATGCTCTGTAGTTGGCTTCTTCAAAGGGGTCATGTCCGCCGGATCAACGTTGTCCCTATAATATTTTAACTCCTCCGTGGCACAAACCGACTCTGCATAGGCCGCATCACCTTCCTCACATTCCAAAGCAATCTTGCGGCTCCCATGAACCGTTATTGTCCCCTTGTGGCCCGGCATCTTGAGCTGCAAATAGATATAACAAGGCCGTGCCATGAATTTGGCATAAGCCGGCCGCCCAAACAAGGCGTGATACGGGCTCCGGATTTTCACCACCTCAAAGGTTAGTGTCTCGGATCGGGAATCATGCTCGTCCCCAAAAGCCACCTCCAGGGCTATCTTACCAACAAGATATGTTGATTTGCTAGGCACCACACCATGGAACACCGTATTAGACGGTCTGAGATCTTTGTCCGTTAGCCCCATGCGGCGGAATGTCTCATAGTACAGGATGTTAATACTGCTCCCTCCATCCATGAGCACCTTGGTGAACTTATAACCTCCCACCTGAGGGTCTACCACTAATGCCAACTGGCCTGGATTGTCAACCCGGGGTGGGTGATCCTCCCTGCTCCACACGATAGGCTGCTCCGACCAGCGTAAGTAACGTGGTACGGCCGGTTCAACAGAGTTCACCGCTCGCTTGTGGAGTTTCAGGTCACGCTTATCCAAGATAGTTGTGAAAACGTGATATTGCCCATTGTTCAACTGTTTTGGCTGGCTCTGATAACCCGACTGTTGTTGCTGCTGCTGTTGGTTGTAACCCCCTTGACCGCTCTGATTATTCTGGTTGTTGTGACCGCCCTGATTGAAACCTGAACCGGAAGCTCCATCGTGACCCGGCCCATGGAAACCGGATCCTGAGCCACCGCCTGACCCACGGTCATACCGGAAGGCATTAGAGTTCTTAAATTCCTGCATAATGTAACAATCCTTCCAAAGGTGGTTAGCCGGCGCCTCCTTCATCTCGTGCTTTGGACAAGGCTGATTCAACAAATAGTTTAAGCGATCCGGGTTAGGATTTGGAGCCCCACTACGATTCGCCGCTTTACCTCTGCGCCGCTGACCCTTGTCCTGCGCATTAGTGTTAGCCACAAAGTCCATGCTGCCATCCGCTTTACGCTTGCCTCCGTTTCCATGGCCCGCTGGTTTGTATTGATGCCCCTTGGAGTTGCTATTCTTCTTTCCCTTCCCTGCTTCGTCATCGTCAGTCTCGGGATCCTTGTATCAGAATCAGCATACTTCACTAAAGCGGCCATGAGAGTTCCCATGTCATTACAGAACCGCTTCATACGCCCCAACTTCAACTTTAAAGGCTTAAACCGGCAGTTGCCCTCCAGGGTTAAGATCGCAGAGTCAGCATTGATCCTGTCAGACGAGTGCAAGACTTCCGAAACGCGGCGTACCCAATGGGTTGTTGACTCTCCGTCCTCCTGAACACAAGCCACCAAGTCTACTATGGACTTAGGCTGCTTACACGTATCTTGGAAATTCTGGATAAACCGGGCCCGCAACTGGGCCCATGAACTGATAGAATTAGGCGGCAGGCTCTTCAACCAAGTACGGGTCGTGCCTTCAAGCATCACGGTGAAGTACTTTGCACACGCGGTCTCATCCACATCCAGCATCTCCATGGCCATCTCATAACTCTCTACCCACGCTTCTGGAGATAAATCAGCGGTGTAATTCGGCACCTTGCGCAGGCCCTTGAAGTCTTTGGGCAGGCGTACATTGCGTAAAGCAGGGATTAAACAGGGTACTCCCAAGCTAGATGCGACCCCTGGCCCGGCAAAGGTGGTAGGACGAACCGGTGTAAGCTGACCCGCCTCGTTCTGTGCTGCTAACTCGGCCTCCCTTCGTGCCCGGGCCCGGTCTACCTCCTGAGCATCGCGAACACTGTTGGGAAACGTAGTAATTTCAAAAAATTTCCTACGCACACGCAAGATCATGGTGATGCATAGCAACGAGAGGGGAGAGTGTTGTCTACGTACCCTCGAGACCCAAGCGAAGCGATCTGGCGTAGAGGAAGTAGTCGACGTTCTCCTCGCGATCCGACCGATCCGGCGCCGTTACTCCGGCGCCCCGAGTTCTTGACACACGTACAGCTCGATGGCGTCCCTCGTACTCGATCCAGCCGAGTGTCGAGGAGTTTCCGTCGACGACGGCGTGGTGACGATCTTGATGTTTCACGGCGCAGGCTTCGCCTAAGCTTGCGACGGTATGACCGAGGTGGAATATGGTGGAAGGGGCACCGCACACGGCTAAGGAACGATCCGTAGATCAAACTTGTGTATCCTAGGGTGCCCCCTGCCCCGTATATAAAGGAGGGAGGGGGAGGCCGGCCGGCCCCTATAGGCGCGCCAGGAGGAGGGAGTCCTCCTCCTGGTTGAGTAGGACTCCTCTCCTAGTCCAACTAGGAAGGAGAAGGGGAAGGAAAGAGAGGGAGAGGGAGGGAAGGGGGCCGCCCCCTCCTTGTCCTATTCGGACTCCCACAGGGGGCGCGCCACCTCTGGTGCGGCCCTCTCTCTCCCTCTTGGCCCACTAAGGCCCATAACTTCCCGGGGTTCCGGTAACCCCTCGGCACTCCGTTTTCTCCGGAAACTTCCGGAACCTTTCCGTGTCGAATATAGCCATCCAATATATCAATCTTTATGTCTCGACCATTCCGAGACTCCTCGTCATGTCCGTGATCACATCCGGGACTCGAACTTCTTGGTACATCAAAATACATAAACTCATAATAAGCATCATCGAAACCTTAAGCGTGCGGACCCTACGGTTCGAGAACAATGTAGACATGACCGAGACACATCTCGGTCAATAACCAACAGCGGGACCTGGATGCCCATATTGGTTCCTACATATTCTCGAAGATCTTTATCGGTCGACCGCATAACAACATCGTTGTTCCTTTGTCATCGGTATGTTACTTGCCCGAGATTCGATCGTCGGTATCAATACCTAGTTCAATCCGTTACCGGCAAGTCTCTTTACTCGTTCCGTAATACATCATCTCACAACTAACTCATTAGTTGTAATGCTTGCAAGGCTTCGATGATGTGTATTACCGAGAGGGCCCAGAGATACCTCTCCGACAATCGGAGTGACAAAACCTAATCTCAAATCGCCAACCCAACATCTCGCCTTTGGAGACACTGTAGTACTCCTTTATAATCACCCGATTCGTTGTGACGTTTGGTAGCACCAAAGTGTTCCTCCGTAAACGGAGTTGCATAATCTCATAGTTACAGGAACATGTATAAGTCATGGATAAAAGGTAGCAACATACTAAGCGATCGTGTGCTAAGCTAATGGAATGGGTCATGTCAATCAGATCATTCTACTAATGGCGTGACCTTGTTAATCAAATAACAACTCTTTGTTCATGGTCAGGAAACATAACCATCTTTGATTAACAAGCTAGTCTAGTAGAGGCATACTAGTGACATGTTGTTTGTCTATGCATTCACACATGTATCATGTTTCCGGTTAATACAATTCTAGCATGAATGATAAACATTTATCATGAAATAAGGAAATAAATAATAACTTTATTATTGCCTCTAGGGCATATTTCCTTGATCTCCCACTTGCACTAGAGTCAATAATCTAGATTACATAGTAATGATTCTAACACCCATGGAGTCTTGGTGCTGATCATGTTTTGCTCGTGGAAGAGGCTTAGTCAACGGTGCGCAACATTCAGATCCGTATGTATCTTGCAAATCTCTATGTCTCCCACGGACTAAGTCCGGATGGAATTGAAGCGTCTCTTGATGTGCTTGGTCCTCTTGTGAAATCTGGATTCCTTCGCTAAGGCAATTGCTCGATATTGTCACGAAGATTTTCATTGGACCCGATGCACTAGGTATGACACCTAGATCGGATATGAACTCCTTCATCCAGACTCCTTCATTAGCTGCTTCGAAGCTGCTATGTACTCCGCTTCACATGTAGATCCCGCTTCACGACGCTTTGTTTAGAACTGCACCAACCGACAGCTCCTCCGTTTAGTGTAAATCGTATCCGTCTGCGATTTAGAATCGTCCGGATCGGTGTCAAAGCTTGCATCAACGTAACCATTTACGGTGAGCTCTTTGTCACCTCCATATCGAGAAACATATCCTTAGTCCTTTTCGGTATTTGGGATGTTCTTGACCGCTGTCCGATGATCCACTCTGGATTACTTTGGTACCTCCTGCTAGGCTTATAGCAAGGCACACATCAGGTCTGGTACACAGCATTGCATACATGATAGAGCCTATGGCTGAAGCATAGGGAACATCTTTCATTTTCTCTCTATCTTCTGCAGTGGTCGGGCATTGAGTCTTACTCAACTTCACACCTTGTAACAGAGGCAAGAACCCTTTCTTTGCTTGATCCATTTTGAACTTCTTCAAAAATTTGTCAAGGTATGTGCTTTGTGAAAGTCCAATTAAGCGTCTTGATCTATCTCTATAGATCTTAATGCCTAATATGTAAGCAGCTTCACCGAGGTCTTTCATTGAAAAACTCTTATTTAAGTATCCCTTTATGCTATCCAGAAATTCTATATCATTTCCGATCAGCAATATGTCATCTACATATAATATCAGAAATGCTACAGAGCTCCCACTCACTTTCTTGTAAATCTGAGCTTCTCCAAAAGTCTGTACAAACCCAAATGCTTTGATCACACTATCAAAGCGTTTATTCCAACTCCGAGATGCTTGCACCAGTCCATAGATGGATCGCTGGAGCTTGCATACTTTGTTAGCTCCCTTTGGATCGACAAAACCTTTTGGTTGCATCATATACAACTCTTCTTCCGTAAATCCATTCAGAATGCAGTCTTTACATCCATTTGCCAAATTTCATAATCATAAAATCGGCAATTGCTAACATGATTCGGACAGACTTAAGCATCGCCACGGGTGAAAAGGTCTCATCGTAGTCAATTCCTTGAACTTGTCAAAACCCTTTGCGACAAGTCGAGCTTTGTAAACGATAATATTACCGTCGGCGTCGGTCTTCTTCTTGAAGATCCACTTGTTTTCTATTGCTTGCCTACCCTCGGGCAAGTCAACCAAAGTCCATACTTTGTTTTCATACATGGATCCCATCTCGATTTCATGGCCTCAAGCCATTTTATGAATCTGGGCTCACCATCGCTTCTTCATAGTTCGTAGGTTCATCATGATCTAGTAGCATGATTTCCGAACAGGATTACCGTACCACTCTGGTGCGGATCTTACTCTGGTTGATCTACGAGGTTCTGCAGTAACTTGATCTGAAGTTTCATGATCAACATCATCAACTTCCTCACTACTTTGTGTAGATGTCTCAGAAACCGGTTTCTGTGACGAACTACTTTCAAGTAAGGGAGAAGGTACAATTATCTCCTCAAGTTCTACTTTCCTCCCACTCACTTCTTTCGAGAGAAACTCCTTCTCTAGAAAGGATCCATTCTTAGCAACGAATGTCTTGCCTTCGGATCTGTGATAGAAGGTGTACCCAACTGTTTCCTTTGGGTATCCTATGAAGACACATTTCTCCGATTTGGGTTCGAGCTTATCAGGTTGAAGCTTTTTCACATAAGCATCGCATCCCCAAACTTTAAGAAATGACAACTTTGGTTTCTTGCTAAACCATAGTTCATAAGGTGTCGTCTCAACGGATTTCGACGGTGTTCTATTTAGTGTGAATGCGGCCGTCTCTAGAGCATAACCCCAAAAGCGATAGCGGTAAATCTGAAGAGACATCATAGATCGCACCATATCTAGTAAAGTGCGATTCGACGTTCGGACACACCATTACGTTGTGGTGTTCGGGTGGCGTGAGTTGCTAAACTATTCCGCATTGTTTCAAATGTAGACCAAACTCGTAACTCAAATATTCACCTCCACGATCGATCGTAGAAATTTAATTTTCTTGTTACGATGATTTTCAACTTCACTCTGAAATTCTTTGAACTTTTCAAATGTTTCAGACTTATGTTTCATTAAGTAGATATACCCATATCCGCTTAAGTCATCTGTGAAGGTGAGAAAATAACGATATCCGCCACGAGCCTCAACATTCATCGGACCACATACATACGTATGTATGATTTCCAACAAATCTGTTGCTCTCTCCATAGTACCGAGAACGGGTTCTAGTCATCTTGCCCATAAGGCACGGTTCGCAAGTGCCAAGTGATTCATAATCAAGTGACTCCAAAAGTCCATCAAGATGGAGTTTCTTCATGCGCTTTACATCGATATGACCTAAACGGCGATTGCCACAAATAAGTTGCACTATCATTATCAACTCTGCATCTTTTGGTTTCAACATTATGAATATGTGTATCACTACTATCGAGATTCATCAGAAATAGACCACTCTTCAAGGGTGCATGACCATAAAAGATATTACTCATATAAATTGAACAACCATTATTCTCTGATTTAAATGAATAACCGTCTCGCATCAAACAAGATCCAGATATAATGTTCATGCTCAACGCAGGCACTAAATAACAATTATTTAGGTCTAAAACTAATCCCGAAGGTAGATGTAGAGGTAGCGTGCCGACCGCGATCACATCGACTTTGGAACCATTTCCACGCGCATCGTCACCTCGTCCTTTGCCGAGTTTGCTTAATCCGTAGTCCCTGCTTTGAGTTGCAAATATTAGCAATGTAACCAGTATCAAATACCCAGTGCTACTACGAGCTCTAGTAAGGTACACATCAATAACATGTATATCACATATACCTTTGTTCACTTTGCCATCCTTCTTATCCGCCAAATGCTTGGGGCAGTTCCGCTTCCGGTGACCAGTCCGCTGGCAAGAGAAGCACTCGGTTTGTGCTTAGGTCCAGATTTGGGTTTCTTCTCTGAGCAGACAACTTGCTTGCTGTTCTTCTTGAAGTTCCTTCTTCTTCCCTTTACCCTTCTTCTTGAAACTAGTGGTCTTATTGACCATCAAGACTTGATGCTCCTTCTTGATTTCTACCTCCGCAGCCTTTAGCATTGCGAAGAGCTCGGTATAGTCTTTACTAACCCTTGCATATTATAGTTCATCACGAAGCCTTTGTAGCTTGGTGGCGGTGATTGAAGAATTCATCAATGACACAATCATCCGGAAGATTAACTCCCAATTGTGTCAAGTGATTATAGTACCCGGACATTACGAGTATGTGCTCACTAATGAACTATTCTCCTCCATCTTGCAGCTATAGAACTTATTGGAGACTTCATATCTCTCAATCCGGGCATTCTGTTGGAATATCAACTTCAACTCTGGAACATCTCATATGCTCCATGACGTTCAAAACGTCGTTGAAGTCCCGGTTCTAAGCCGTAAAGCATGGCACCTCGAACTATAGAGTAGTCATCGCTTTGCTCGCCAGACGCTCACAACATCCGGTGTTGCTCCAGCGATGAGGTCGGCACCTAGCGGTGCATCCGGGACGTAACTCTTACGTGCAGCAATGAGGATGATCCTCAAGTTACGGACCCAGTCCGTGTAATTGCTACCATCATCTTTCAACTTTGCTTTCTCAAGGAACGCATTAAAATTCAACGGAACAACAGCACGAGCCATCTATCTACAATCAAACATAAACAAGCAAGATACTATCAGGTACTAAGTTCATGATAAATTTAAGTTCAATTAATCATATTACTTAAGAACTCCCACTTAGACAGACATCTCTCTAGTCATCTAAGTGATCACGTGATCCATATCAACTAAACCATGACCGATCATCACGTGAGATGGAGTAGTTTTCAATGGTGAACATCTTATGTTGATCATATCTACTATATGATTCACGCCGACCTTTCGGTCTCCGTGTTCGAGGCCATATCTCGCATATGCTAGGCTCGTCAAGTATAACCCGAGTATTCTGCGTGTGCAAAACTGGCTTGCACCCGTTGTAGATGGACGAGAGCTTATCACACCCGATCATCACGTGGTGTCTGGGCACGACGAACTTTGGCAACGGTGCATACTCAGGGAGAACACTTCTTGATAATTTAGTGAGAGATCATCTTATAATGCTACCGTCAATCAAAGCAAGATAAGATGCATAAAGGATAAACATCACATGCAAATCAATATAAGTGATATGATATGGTCATCATCATCTTGTGCTTCGTGATCTCCATCTCTGCAGCACCACCATGATCACCATCGTCACCGGCGCGACACCTTGATCTCCATCGTAGCATCGTTGTCGTCTCGCCAAACTTATGCTTCTCGACTATCGCTACCGCTTAGTGATAAAGTAAAGCATTACGAGGCGATTGCATTGCATACAATAAGCGACAACCATATGGCTCCAGCCATTGCCGATAACCGGTTACAAAACATGATCATCTCATACAAAAATATAGCATCACGTCTTGACCATATCACATCACAACATGCCCTGCAAAAACAAGTTAGACGTCCTCTACTTTGTTGTTGCAAATTTTACGTGGCTGCTACGGGCTTAAGAAAGAACCATTCTCACCCACGCATCAAAACCACAACGATACTTCGTCAAATAGACTCCGTTTAACCTTCTCAAGGACCGGGCGTAGCCTTTTCAGTTCAACTAAAGTGAGAGAGACAGACACCCGCCCGGTCACCTTTAAGCAACGAGTGCTCGTGGCGGTGAAACCAGTCTCGCGTAAGCGTCTGGCGTAATGTCGGTCCGGGCCGCTTCATCTCACAATACCGCTGAACCAAAGTATGACATGCTGGTAGGTAGTATGACTTGTATCGCCCATAACTCACTTGTGTTCTACTCGTGCAAAACATCAAACCATAGAAAAAACCTAGGCTCGGATGCCACTGTTGGGAAACGTAGTAATTTCAAAAAATTCCTACGCACACGCAAGATCATGGTGATGCATAGCAACGAGAGGGGAGAGTGTTGTCTACGTACCCTCGTAGACCCGAAGCGGAAGCGATCACAGCGTAGAGGAAGTAGTCGTACGTTCTCCTCGCGATCCGACCGATCCCGGCGCCGTTACTCCGGCGCCCCCGAGTTCTTGACACACGTACAGCTCGATGACGTCCCTCGTACTCCGATCCAGCCGAGTGTCGAGGGAGAGTTCCGTCAGCACGACGGCGTGGTGACGATCTTGATGTTTCACCGGCGCAGGGCTTCGCCTAAGCTTCGCGACGGTATGACCGAGGTGGAATATGGTGGAGGGGGGCACCGCACACGGCTAAGGAACGATCCGTAGATCAAACTTGTGTATCCTAGGGTGCCCCCCTGCCCCCGTATATAAAGGAGGGAGGGGGGAGGCCGGCCGGCCCCTATAGGCGCGCCAAGGAGGGGGGAGTCCTCCTCCTAGTTGGAGTAGGACTCCCCTTTCCTAGTCCAACTAGGAAGGGAGAAGGGGGAAGGAAAGAGAGGGAGAGGGAGAGGGAAAGGGGGGCCGCCCCCTCCTTGTCCTATTCGGACTGGGGCGCGCCACCTCCTGGTGCGGCCCCTCTCTCTCCCCTCTTGGCCCACTAAGGCCCATAACTTCCCCCGGGGGGTTCCGGTAACCCCTCCGGCACTCCGGTTTTCTCCGGAAACTTCCGGAACCTTTCCGGTGTCCGAATATAGCCATCCAATATATCAATCTTTATGTCTCGACCATTCCGAGACTCCTCGTCATGTCCGTGATCACATCCGGGACTCCGAACTTCTTCGGTACATCAAAATACATAAACTCATAATAACATCGCCATCGAAACCTTAAGCGTGCGGACCCTATGGTTCGAGAACAATGTAGACATGACCGAGACACGTCTCGGTCAATAACCAACAGCGGACCTGGATGCCCATATTGGTTCCTACATATTCTACGAAGATCTTTATCGGTCGGACCGCATAACAACATACGTTGTTCCTTTGTCATCGGTATGTTACTTGCCCGAGATTCGATCGTCGGTATCCAATACCTAGTTCAATCTCGTTACCGGCAAGTCTCTTTACTCGTTCCGTAATACATCATCTCACAACTAACTCATTAGTTGTAATGCTTGCAAGGCTTCATGATGTGTATTACCGAGAGGGCCCAGAGATACCTCTCAGACAATCGGAGTGACAAAACCTAATCTCAAATACGCCAACCCAACATCTGCCTTTGGAGACACCTGTAGTACTCCTTTATAATCACCCGATTACGTTGTGACGTTTGGTAGCACCAAAGTGTTCCTCCGTAAACGGAGTTGCATAATCTCATAGTTACAAGAACATGTATAAGTCATGGATAAAAGCAGTAGCAACATACTAAACGATCGTGTGCTAAGCTAATGGAATGGGTCATGTCAATCAGATCATTCTACTAATGACGTGACCTTGTTAATCAAATAACAACTCTTTGTTCATGGTCAGGAAACATAACCATCTTTGATTAACAAGCTAGTCTAGTAGAGGCATACTAGTGACATGTTGTTTGTCTATGCATTCACACATGTATCATGTTTCCGGTTAATACAATTCTAGCATGAATGATAAACATTTATCATGAAATAAGGAAATAAATAATAACTTTATTATTGCCTCTAGGGCATATTTCCTTCAAACACCACCTGCCGGGCTATTGCCACGGGCCGCTTCACGGTTCCGCGCATTGCCTGATACGGCCGGTTCATCCATGCGCCTGCTATAGCTCCGGCTTGGACGAGGTGTGGAATGAATCCGATCGCGGCTGTATGAATATGCCTCCTGCTGAATCAAAGCGGTCCGGAGAAGTTCCTTAACCCGGCGCGTCTCTATTGCTTGCGGAGAGTCTCCTTCGACCAGGATAGCTTCTAATCGCGCAGCAGCTGCGACAAGATTGTCCATAGGATTAGAATAATGACCCGGAGGTGTCTGGACCGGCGGAGGAAACACAACGTTCTGACGAGGAGGCTCCATCAGGCGGGGTTGGACCGTCGCTCCTGGCTCTGGTGCCTCGACCCGGTTTACCTCCCGGTGCCCCGGCGGATTGCTGGTTCCATCTTTCGGAGTGTGAAAGAGATTTCTAGGGTCGAAACCTAACGGCAGGCGTGATCTGTGCTTCCGCTTCAAGACCTCCTGTGATGCGTTCTGGTCGAGCATGAGCTTATAGGCCTGGGCGTCCAAAGCGGCCCGCTCTGCGGCCATCCTGTCCTTCTCTGCTGCCAGGTCGGCTTTTGCCTGTACGATCTGCTCTCTCACCTTTGCAACTTCTGCATCATGGGCCTCCTGATCCGCCGGATTGGCCTCTGCCATAAGTACAGCTAGTGCGTCAAACAGGTCAGACAGAACTTGAACGGTGGGCGCACAAGGCCTCCTACCCCTGCTGCCGCTGCCGCTGCTGATCCGGAGAGCATTGCTGCTGCGGTCGAAGAGTGATTCGCCGCCTGCGTGCCGGCCATGAATATTCCAACCCGGTTGATCTGATCTGGGGGTCCGAAATACTGTCGCCATCGGAACAGCCCCTAATCTGGTCGTCTTGCAACTGGTACAATGATTCGGTCTCCCCGGTCGAGGACTCGTCGTCGGAATAGACGACGGTCTCGCTACCGTATTCTGACTCATCCTCATGCTCTCCTCCGTGGATGACTCCGACGAAGGCACGCTTCACGACCGGTTTAACCTGGGTAGATCTCGCACGCTGAGCCGTCTCGACGAGGTCGGTGCAGATGTCCGGCTCAGGCCCAGGCTCACCAATCTTGCCGATGAAAACATGTATGCCACCAAAGGGGACCCGGTATCCGTACTCGATCGAGCTGGCTTCGGTACCCCATCCTGCATCGTCGATGTAGAGTTTGCCACGACGACTCTTGGTCATCCGGCCCACAGCATAGCCTTCGAGTCCTTCGAATTTGCCCTCCAAGATCATCAAACCGTCGTGCGATAGCCCCACGGTGGGCGCCAACTGTCGTGGATTTGTCACGGCAGATGTCCTTGCGAAAGGACTTAGTCGTGGAGCCATTGCTACGGGTTAACTTGAAGGGGTTAAAGCGGACACAAAGACACAAGGGTTTATACTAGTTCGGCCCCTTCGATGAAGGTAAAAGCCTACGTCTAGTTGTGATGGAATTGATGTGGTCTCGATGACTAGTGAGCAAACAAGCTTCGCCTAGGCCTCGAGTTGTAGTTGTCTGTCCTTGAACCGCCGCCGGGTCATCCCCTTATATACACGGGTGACGCCCGTCGGTCCACAGAGTCCCACACCGGTTCATACTCGTATCCCGGTTGGTCTCTCTCTATTCCTAACTTACAATGGAAGTTTACATATCAAGCGGTTTACTGGCTCTGTGTTCTAAACCGACTACAGGCCTTGGGCCTTCATCTGCTTAATCACCTTTAAACTACTAATGAAGCTAACCCGGCCCAGGTAGGCCAGTTCACGCCCAGTGGTAATATCCCCAACAATAACTTTTGGAAAATATAAAAATACTGGCGAAAGAATCAAGGCCAGGGGGCCCAAACCCTGTCCACGAGGGTGGGGGCGCGCCCCCTCCCCCTGGGCGCGCCCTATGTCTCGTGGGCCCCTGATGCTCCACCGACCTCTACTCCAACTCTATATATTCTGTTTCGCGGAGAAAAAAATCAGAGAGAAAGTTTCATCACGTTTTACGATACGGAGCCGCCGCCAAGCCCTAATCTCTCTCGGGAGGGCTGATCTGGAGTCCGTTCGGGGCTCCGGAGAGGAGGATTTTTTGCCGTCGTCATCATCAGCCATCCTCCATCACCAATTTCATGATGCTTACCGCCGTGCGTGAGTAATTCTATCATAGGCTTGCTGGACGGTGATGGGTTGGATGAGATTTACCATGTAATCAAGTTAGTTTTGTTAGAGTTTGATCCCTAGTATCCACTATGTTCTGAGATTGATATTGCTATGACTTTGTTACGCTTAATGTTTATCACTAGGGTCCGAGTGCCATGATTTCAGATCTGAACCTATTATGTTTTCATGAATATATGTGAGTTCTTGATCCTATCTTGCAAGTCTATAGTCACCTATTATGTGTTATGATCCGACAACCCCGAAGTGACCATAATCGGGATACTTCTCGGTGATGACCGTAGTTTGAGGAGTTCATGTATTCACTATGTGTTAATGCTTTGGTCCGGTTCTCTATTAAAAGGAGGCCTTAATATCCCTTAGTTTCCACTAGGACCCCGCTGCCACGGGAGGGTAGGACAAAAGATGTCATGCAAGTTCTTTTCCATAAGCACGTATGACTATATTCGGAATACATGCCTACATTACATTGATGAACTGGAGCTAGTTCTGTGTCACCCTATGTTATAGCTATTACATGAGGAATCGCATCCGACATAATTATCCATCACTGATCCAATGCATACGAGCTTTTCACATTTTGTGCTTCGCTTATTTACTTTTCCGTTGCTACTGTTACAATCACTACAAAACTGCTATCGTTACTTTTACCACTGTTACCATTACTATCATACTACTTTACTACTAAATACTTTGCTGCAGATACTAAGTTATCCAGGTGTGGTTGAATTGACAACTCAACTGCTAATACTTGAGAATATTCTTTGGCTTCCCTTGTGTCGAATCAATAAATTTGAGTTGAATACTCTACCCTCGAAAGTTGTTGTGATCTCCTATATTTGTGGGTTATCACCAACCTTGTCGCGAAGGAGGACGACGAGTGGCAACGCATCCGCGAGGAGCAGAGGTCGAAGTTTATCGATCTCGTCAGCTCCGACGAGGACTGAGCTCCTCCACCGCGTCGTCCTCGGCCGCGAGCTCGTCCATTTTAGTATATCGACCTCGGCCTCGCCGCCGTGAGATCCCCCACCCCCGCTCTAGTAGTAGTGGTAGAATGTAGTATGTATGATCATGTAGTATGTGATGAACTAGTATATGATCATGTAGCATGAGATGAACTAGTGTGGTTGCAATTTCTCCCGTGATTTTTTTTTTCAAATTATGCAGTTTCATATACAGTTTCTGTTCGGCCGCGCACGTTTCCGACCCGCAAACGAGATCTTCGTCGAACTGCAAAGGCATTTTGCGGGTCGGGATTTTGCGGGGTCTGCTAGAGATGCTCTAAGCAGCAAAGGAACCCGTGTCACTGATGGCTTCTCTGAGTCTCGCGTGCCCGATGGCTTCTCTGAGGAGTGGTGCGGGGAACCAGGAGGGTGACGATCAATCTCACACACCAAAATTAAGAAATCTGACTCAGTTCTTCAAGGTGAATCAGAGGCAAATTATCTAATTTATTTGTTTTGAACCATTGCGAGAGACTTCACATCCGCTATGCAAACAAATATGATTGTTGAAAAGATCTGCTTTCCATTAACTGCGGCACGATCCCAAGTGTTTGACAGAAAAGAACAGCATGCTGCACCCTACTGTATAAAGTCAAAGGATCAAAATTCAAACCTCGGTTTATTTTTGTGATGATGTACTCCTTTCGTCCTGAATTAGTTGTCTTTTATATGTATCTAGACACATTTTAGTGTTGAGCTGTATTTAATGTTAGGTACATCCGTCTGTAGACAATATTTAGACAAGTAATTTGGGACGGAGGTAATACTTACATATGATGAAAAATAATATATTTACACCGGCGTTTTTACGCGAACATACATGATACTCCCTCCATAAACTTATATAAGAGCGTTCTTATATTAGTTTACAGAGGGAGTACATGGCAAGCGCAATCGCAATAAGAAAAGAGCATGCAAACTCCAAGCTTGCATTGAGTACAAGCTTGCTTTGCACAATTGCACTACTAGGCTACCTATCTTCGATCAGTCAACCGTCACAGAGACTCTGCGATATGCACTGGTGGAGTAGTTGAAAGGAACAGGTCGCACACTTTGGAGCGCCAGTCCGGATCCGACGACCGGATGTACCCGGCGGACCTCCTCTTGTAGTCCTTGAGGGGCAGCACCCCCTGGCGGCGGAGCGCTTCCTCGTCGCGCAGCAGAGACCTGACCACGTCGGCCTTGTGCCCGCAGTTCCGGTGCTTGTAGCCGCAGTAGCCCGCGGCACGCTGGAAGGCGCGAAGCGCGCCCTGCAGGTCCTGCTGGTCCATGTAGAACTCGGCTAACTCCAGGCAGCTGGTGGCGGCCAGCTGCAGGTCGCCGGTCCTGGCGAACAGCGTCGTCGCCTCCTCGAGCGCCTGCTTCACGTACTCTACCTCGTACTTGGCTGCACGCACCAAGACAACATAATCAGAATCATGGATAGACACACGTTTGTCTTCGATCAGAATCACGGCCTACATATAGATATACGTACGTTTGTGTTCGATCTCGATCAAGCATTTAGCAGATCGCAGCAACGCGGTGGCCGCGCGCGGTTCATCGCCTAGCTGAATGTCGTACAGAGCCTGCTCCGCGAACGCCAGTGCAGCTTCTCTCCCTGGCACATAACATACAATATCCATCAGATCAGCCTGCTTAATTGCCTTGACTAATTCTATCAAGCATCAAGGGGACAAGATGAAAAATACTACTGAGTAGTACTAGTAAGTAAATAATTTGGCCGTACAGTTTAAGGCGATGAGGTAGCAGAGGGCCGAGTCCTTGAGGTCCTGCCAGGTCTCAAAGACGGTCCCTTGCCGGAAGGCCCTGTCCCTGAGCATGCGCGCGCGCGCCTCCAGAGCCGCCGGTCCTTGCCTCTCCTCCTCGAAGAGTATTACGTCCTCCTCCTCCTCCTGCTGCTGACATCGATCGTCTTCCACCTTCTTCCGTTCCTCGTCGCGCCGAGGGATCGACATCTGTTCTAGTATGTTCTTCTGCTCCTCGTAAGCGATCGACATCTCTTTCCCGTCCTCGTCGTGCCGAGGGATCGGTTCGTAGCCGCGGCGGCGAGCCTCGCGTCGGTCCAGAAACGACGACGCTGACGTACCCATCACGGCGGCGGCGGATTGGATTCAGCTGTGGATGTTCTCTACCCCTTTTTTTTTCGAGGGGACTGTACCTTCACCTTTCTTGGCGGAGCGGGACTGCATGTACTACGTATATATACACGCCACGGGATCCACCGGCCGGGTCCTAGTCGGACGCGCACTTGACTTTCTCTAATTTCCTTTTGCTTTTTTATTTACTTTTACCCCAAGGAACTTGTGTTGGAATTGGAAAAACCCTATACGACGCTCTCTGCGTCAAGTTGTCCTACAAAAGCACAGACAACATGGCGAGGCTAGCCATTAAATGGGCCGGCCTGTTTGCGCGTTTCATTAATCCCGGTTTTGAGAACCTTCTAGAAGGTTCCTAACCGGTGCAGGTCTGGTTTTTTTTCTTTTTTACTTTTTGCTGCTTTTTTTTATGGTTTTGTTTGGATTTTCACTATTTTTATGTTCTTTCTTTTTCTTTTTTTAGTTATCTGATTTTTTTATATCTTTTTTCCCTTCCGTTTTCATATCTTTTTTATTTTTAATTCCTTTTTGTTCTCCTTTTTTATATAATTTTTTCAGAATTTTAAAAATGTTCAAAATTGCAAAAAATGTTCAGAATATAAAAAAAATCCTATTTTTAAATTTTGACCTGGGCCTTGACGATGGCGCCCGGCAAACGATGCGCACATGCCTCCCTTTTCTTTAAACCAAAAGCTACTACTCCCTTTTCTTTCTTTTTTTAATGTAATTTCAATACGATTTCGTTTGTGTTCGGGAGCTTGGCAACTCGTCATTTGGAGAACAAGACTCCACTAGTTCTCCTCGCTAAATGCTTCGCGGGGCGCCAAGCCCCGGCAAGCGTTTCTCGGATCCGCTCGGGAAGCGCCGCACCTTGCAGCATTCTTCCTTCTCCGCGAAGGAAGCAGAGAATCTGCTTGTCAAAGACATTAAATGCACACCGTCTCGGCTACTACGACCGTCGTCAGCCGCACGGATGGGACGCAGCAGGCCCGCCTTTTGACTTTGGGCATCGACGAGGCGCACCATCCCCCGAGATCATCAACAGTGGCAACTGAAGATTCACCCATTCGGCATGCTGCTATAGGGGCGTCCTGTAGCTACCAACTCGGTACGGGCGAGCATGCCACGCCACATCGTGTCGTCCCGGTACAGACGGCCCTCACTTTCCCTTTGTTTATGCTGAACCTGTGGCAACCCCCGCTACGATAAAGGAAGGACCGAAGTAGTATAAATAGAAGAAGACTATCACCTAGCAGATGGACTCATTTGCAACATACCACACACATTGTAACCAGTTTGTAGTGAACACAACAATATCATCCTTTTACGACCTAGATCTCTGTTGCACGTGTGGCATGAGCACATGGCAACTCCAAACTTTTTTATGGCAAGTTTAGTGACAAGAGGGTGGCAACTATAATTGTCAAGGATAGCAACTTCCTTTCCAGCATTTTTTTTGGGGGGGTTGTTTTTTCTTTTTTGAATGGCAACCTTTAGTTGTAAATAACGTCTGGGAGAGTGTTTCATGCCACACGTGTAGCACTTATCATTTGGGTTGGGTTTATTTTCAAAGGATAGCTCAAAAGAACTGGCCTTAAAGAATGGTAAAGCATACATGATCAACTACAACTTTCAAGTAATAAAACATGTCCCAAAACAAACTTGATTTGTGTGATGGTTACTCTCTAGTTGCTTCACTGATAGGGAACCGACTACAAAGGTTGAGTTTTGAAATGAATTCCCAGGGAGAACAGCACCAAGTGCATGTACGCACTCAGGCACAATTCAACTCTGGATAAGTAGCAGCCTACAAAGAATCCACCGACCCATAGGCCAGGAAAGCAAAAGGAATAATCCTACAACGCTACAGTCCTCATATGGCAGCAGTAGTATTATTGCCAATGACAAAAGCCTGCGAAGGGGAAAGGCATTTTACGCCTAGAAACTTAAGCAGCACAAGCTGAACTGACAGGGCAATTCCAATACGAGAACACTTTCAGTCAGGCAAATCTACGGCAGAATAAAGCATCATGTACGAGTGCATAATATCACGAGTCCAGGCGGCTAGGAATCGAACAGGTATACCGATACGTCACATCCTTGCACCCCCAAACACATCTACCATCGTAGCAGTAGTTAGCAAATGATTTACAATTTTACAGACAGACATCGATACAAAAGGTGTCATTGTCATGGACCAGGATTCCTTAGCATATATATCTAGAACATGAGGCGAGAGGATTAGCAAAATAAGTGTTTCCCAACCTGGGTGTCTTGCAAAAGCATTAACTAGTTCCCACTTGATTAGGCGTGAACGGTAGACACCCTGTTAGGGCCTTGTGGTCAGCAACCAGGTACCCGATGGTTGATCCGCCTACAGAATAGACATTGTACCTATGAGCGTATCCAGCTATATACTCCACCCAACGCCATCTGCACAAAAGAATAGCTTTAGAAGCAGTTCTACTTGAACAAAAACTGTAGAAATACTGTAAGACGTTTTTTGACTCTAGTGTAGTGTCAAAAAACATCTTACATTATGGGACGGAGGGAGTAGAAAAGTACAACAAACATGTTTTATCAGTACAGGCTTTCAAATACCCATTGCCACCTAGGGGATGACAGAATAGAATATCGCTACTGAGGTTGGCGCGATAAGCATGAAATGTGGGGAATCAAGTATAGTTTGGTACTAACAAGCACAACAGCATTTTATTAGCAAGTATATGACATCTTCGAGAGAGAATACGCTGAATCCTACATAACTTGCAGTTACCAGCCAGATGTGTATGTAGGAAATTACACAGAATCTTGACTTTGTAACAAATCATTAAGTTATACGCCCCAGCATTGGAAATAAACCTCTGATTTTACAGTAATAACAACAGTGATAGAAATGGTCATCTTTAAATTATCGCGAGAAAACAACACAGATTCACTTAAACTAATACTCCCTCCGTCCGGAAATACTTGTCATCAAAATGAATAAAAGGGGATGTATCTAGATGTATTTTAGTTCTAGATACATCCCTTTTTGTCCATTTTGATGACAAGTATTTTGGGACGGAGGGAGTATCTATAAAACTAAGTACCATGTGCAACAAGAAAAAGTGTACGCCTCATTGAGAATATGGTTTCTCAGGATTTGTGCAACTATCCACCTTCAGTATTAGGTCATCTATCACAGCAGGTGCAATATTAGCAATTTAAAAGAGTTAGCATTTTCATATTTTTGCTTGGAAAAACAGTAACAGGAAGCTCAATATCAACATGGCAATTCAAGGAAGTATTTGAGAACAAACAAGGACAACTGCATGACAATTACTTCCATAAAGAATGAATGCTGCAGTTTATACACCATAGCTTCCCAGCAAAAAGTTAACTTGCAGGATATATTTTGAGGGAACATCGTGCGCCCATGTGTATAAACACGACAGTACTGGAACTCGAGGCAAATACTCCCTCAGTTCCCAAATACTTGTCTTTCTAGGCATTTCAAATGGACTCAACATACGGATGTATGTAGACATATTTTAAAGTGTAGATTCACTCATTTTGCACCGTATGTAGTCACTTGTTGAAATCTCTAGAAAGACAAGTATTTAGGAAAGGAGGGAGTAGAACATTTGCAATGGAACTGTTCTAGATAATCCATTCCCTGCTATTCCTGTTTGACATCTCCATTCTCCTACACTGTTTCTACATCCCCAACTAGTCCATCCAGTTGTATTCGCAATGGTAACAAAGAGCATAAACACATGATATGTTACAACATAACTGTACCGCCCCTCCCCGGGTTACAAATTTTATGGCATTTTGACCAGATCGCATACAAATCATATTATTAGATGTAAAGTGGCTAAGTAGGAAAATGGACAGATTAATAGAAATAGTATTTGAAATAATGCCTCGTGAATAGTGAAGTGCTGGAGAACAATTTTCTGGTTAAAATAGTCAGGTCTCGGGTGTTTTGAAACATGTATATTTGATGGCTCTCCATTTCCTGATGCTTTCTAAAGGGATTGTTGATAATCTTTTTATGTATTCCATAAATAACAATAGCATGTGAAAGCATTGTACCATTCACGACAGGAAACATGAACATGGTGATGTGAAATTCCAGAAACTACCCCTCACCACCACCCAAGCGCACACCAACTACTTCAGCATGCCAGGTTCTCAAAGGATCTCGTAACCAAAATACCAAAACATGCAATGATAGCTGATAAGGCCAAGAGGACCTAAGCATGAGTCTAGGGCTAAGCAAAGCTCAAGATAAGAGGCCAAGGAGCAAACCGCCCCAAATGAAACTCAGCTCAGTATTAAGCAATACCATAGAATGGAAATAAACTTGTGGGTAGTTGTTACCCACATGAGGCAACACCTACGGACAACTCCAACGACATGCATCAGAACAGACACACCAAATGTTTGCGGACGAGTCCAGACATGTCGGACAGCGGTAGCAGAGCCGATCATCGAACGTAGAAATCAAATAAGCATCAAATTCAGACAGCAGGGTGGGCCATGTGGACCTAGAGGAAAAAAACACATGGGGTGTGGAGAGATGTAGTCCAACTAACAAGTGAGCCAGGCAGACATCCGGACTCCCCCAAACGTTCCCCAGGTTTAGTGCCGGTTTAGAGGAATTCGGACACCTGGACCAGTCAACAGACCTTTAGTGCACGTTGTTGGATGGCAGTGTCCGGGCCACGCGGTCTAGACATTTAGGGGCATTTTGGTGCACGGCGTTGGAGTTGCCCTAAGCTGGCCAGTCTCAAACAAATAGGCCCAAACTTTAGGCGGACAAATCTAACCTATCGATGTGAATGGGTTATCAAGCCTAGATAATTGGGGGAGCTTTGACGTGCAAGTAGAACAGCCAAGCTGTGAAGTAGGAATTAGAGTGTTTGCCCTGATATAATGGTGCGGGGATTGATTAAGATCATGCCAACACGATGTGCAGGGCACGAGGAGAAATCATGGTACAATTCTAAACACCTAAAGAATTTAGAGTGGTTATTATTGGCTAGCGGCTCCTCTCATTTATTCAAGTCGGTTAATTTAGGTATCCATGTGGGTCACAAAGCCATGTGAGATCACAATATATTATCTGTATTTTAATTGTGATTGCTATGTTCTTTGGTGAATGAGTCAAGATTGGGCTTTGTAGGACCTTGCTCCTTGCATTAGAACTTTATAAGAGGTGCTTACAAAAAATGGTACAACCAACAAGCATCTGCATTGCCAAAAAAAGTATTTACGTGTCAATTTTCAACTAACACAATCATTCCGATTGCCGAAGGCATAGACTTTACAGCACAGATTATTGTGTATTGTATAAACAAAATGTTTTGGTTATTAAAGAACAACCCCTATGGTGGGTATTAATAGTTGCCTTACGTAAAATATGGAACACATAAAAAAATGCGCTGAACCTGAGCTTAAAGGGTAAAATGGTAATACACTTTGTGCATATGGGAACTAACATCACTGATCCCATTCACATCCACATAGCAATACCATGTCAAAATAAGAGTGCTTAGCATCGCAAACCCAAGGTAAAATAAGAGTGCCCACGCAACAAAGGTAGCATGCAAACACAAGGTAAAACTAAATCATCACAACTGATCTCGGGAGGAAGCAACTCTCTGCATGGCAAATCCTACAATGTGTTGTTGGTCCATTCAACATAATAAGGTAATGTTATTGGTTCAAACTTAAGATGACACAGATATAAAGGAGGTGTGTTGTGGACTATGGTGAACCACCATGAAAGGGAGCTAGATGGTAGATGACCATTCTGCGTGCCCATGCCCCATGCATTCGGATTCAAGTAGCTAAGCTAGGACCGCATGTCTGGGTGAGAGACCAAAGAAACCCATGGAGATGAAAGTCCAAGGTACAAAAAGAAAACTAGAAAAGCCATGATTTGGTGGCTCCATGAATGTTTCAAGGGCACCTCAGGCCAAGCAGCCCTCTCCTTGCCTAAAGAAGCAGCCACAGTAACCTTGTGGCTTGGTAGTGGTACGAAACAACATGATGGATCCGGGCAATCTTTCCTATTCAAATGCTAAAAATGAACCATGTTGTGCCTAATTTTATTAAGCTGTCACACTAACGTGTGCAAATAATGCATATGTAACATATTGGACATGCATAATTGATCAATTTGCTTTACATCTGACAATAGACCAAAATCCAAGAGTCAATTTTCTCTTCAAACGCCATCCTGCAGCACTACTCATGCAGCACCACAGAGTAGGGATGTACAAAGTGCATGAAAGGCATTCAACTGCTAAGCATCAGTTTAGTTGATGTATGACACAGATACAATTGTTGGGTCCTCTTTCCTAGGTCGGCAAATACTTTTCTTTGAATCAGCAATGCCATGTGCCATGTATTGTCCAAAATGATGACACTTTAAGACATCCTACCTTTGCCTTAGCAAGGAAGCCTAGCTAGCACAAAGAATAGTTTTCGCTCATCCTACCAAAAGCAATACCTTGGAGAAAATGATAGTTCATAATCATATCAACTCCATTTTGACTTGCTTCAAATACTTTATTTTTGTTGACTTGCCATTGAGGGTAAACCACACTACAAACACAGTCCTGCTTTGCAAGCAGAGAAAGCACGAGTCTACCATCATTTTGAAAACCTAAATCCCAATACTTTAACATGACGTGCATATTTCCAGTAAGATTTATACCAACAGTTTCAAATTAATCAATGCCTAACCTAGCACATCGAGAATACACTAAAATGTGCTCATGAAATGATATTTTATAACCAAGATGGGAAGGTACAGCTTGGATGGGAAAGAAATCAAACCGCCAGTATAGTTCCACATTGCGGGTAGACTAAACTAGACTAACACGTTATTATGTTGTAATTTAACACACTGCTAAACTCACAAGAAACAGACAATATAACATAATAAGCTGAATCCAGAAGGAATCACAACTTTCTCAGACCAGCTTCGGTATAGGTCTATAGAAAACCTTCCCATCTTTAGTTACACTAGTGCAACAGGATTTTAAAAAGTTGTGCACACTTTCTGCTCGCAGAAAAGGATGTGGAATACTTTGATGCCACAGATACGACTGGAAGAAACCAAATTGCAGACACAATTCTACTTTGCTATGTGTAGTAAAGCAGACACGCAAGCTGTATCACGTAGGACAACTTAATCACAATAGTAAACACACCATACTAGTGCGACATGATTTTAGAAAAGGTGTGCAAACTTAATGCTCGCAGAAAAGTAAGCTGGCTACTTTGATGCCACAGATAGGACTGGAAGAACCAAATTGCAGACACAATTCTACTTTGCTAAGTATAGTAAAGCAGGCATGCAAGCTATCATGCAGGACAACTGAATCACACTAGTGAACACACCATACTAGTGTTCAACAGAATGTCGTCCAGTGGCTTCAATGTTTATGAATCCAAATTCCTAGACTAGCTTATCGAAAATATGCCACAACTTCCTAATGTAATGATCTTAGAGATAGGACAGCAAGAAACCAAATTGTAAATACAATTCTACTTTGCTAAGTATAGCAAAATAGACATGTAAGCTATCACGGAGGTCAACTGAATCACAATAGTGAACACACCATACTAGTGTTCAACAGAATGTCATCCAGTGGCTTCAATGCTTACGAATCCAAACTCCTAAACTAGCTTATCAAGAATATGCCAAAACTTCCTATGTAATGATCTTAGAATAGAAAATGGCTATTTAACCAATGGGGAAGAGAACTCCTACCACCAATACAATTTTACATAACAAAATAACCATGCTTATTTTCGAGTTTAATCCCAAATGTGTGCACTTCAATCAACATGCCAGTTCACGACTTAAGTTTGAACAAAACACTCTAGTTTAATCCAGTATTGAACTGACGATAAGCAGAAAATGAAACCAAATGAGTTCAAGGCAAGTTAAAGTGCAGAAGGAAAACACTCTGTTTTACAGAGGGCAGGATTTGTACCCCGGGCTAAGGCCCTAGGCCTTTGATGGTGTCGCTGAGCAAGCTGAAGACCTCCTTTGCCAAATCATGTCGGCGCAACTGTGTGCGCATCTCGGCATCAAGCTGCCTCCTCCATCTAGTCTCAGCTACATTGCCCTCCTCTGCACCAAGCAACCCCAAACCCTTCTCCAGTGACACTCCTGACATGGCACGCCCGTTCCTCCTCCAGTACTCACCGAGCAGCTCGCTCACCAACGGCAGCCTCGCCGACGCCGACACCGACACCGCCACAGGCACAACCGCGCCAGTATATTCCTCATCTGCCTCCTCCTCCTCGGGCTCTTCTGCTTCTGGGAGATCCTCTGCTGAAGGAGCGACCTCGGTGCCCCAGAGGTCAGCAGAGAGGGCGCGCACCCGGCGCTCATGCGGGGTGCTGGTGGGCGGCAGCGCCGTGTTACAGAACTTGCTCTTGAGCCGCTTGAGCTTGTAGTAGACCTTGGCCTGGTTGATGTGCGACGAGAGGTTGTCCCTGAGGGACTCGTAGAGCCCCTCCACGTCGGGGAGGCGCGGGGCGATGCCGTAGCGCGCCCGGAAGGAGATGGCGCCGTTGAGCAGTGCGATCTCGTCGGCGTCGGTCCAGAGCTTCTGGGCGGCCCCGTGGCCGCCGAGGCCGAGGCCTCCGCCGCCGCCCGAGGAAGAGGCGGGCGCGATGGCCTGGGAGAGCAAGGCGGAGTCCGGGAAGGAGCGGGGCTTGCGCTTGCGCTCGCTCTTGCGGGAGGGCGCGGAGCCGTAGTAGTCGGCGCGGGGCCTAGGGTTAGGGTTGGGCGAGCGGCGGCGGTCGCCGGAGCGGGAGCGGGACTTGGAGCGCTTGCTGGGGCGGGGCGGGGAGGCGCGGAGGCCGGCGTCGGCGTCGGCGGACGCGTCGTCCTCCATCTCGGCGGACGCGCGCGGCGAGGGGCGCTTGGAGGAGGGCATCGGCGGCGGGCGAGGGATGGGGAGGCGCGGGATTCGAATTTTGGGTGCGGGGTTTGGGGGGGGATTGGGAATCTGGGGGAAGCGGAAGGGAGTGCGGGGGTCGGGGGGGAGGAGCCAGCCGAGGAAGGCGTCGGAGTGGCGGCACGCTCTGCTGCGCCGGAAACTGGCAAGGCGCGGTTTTTCCGCTCGCGGTTCACTGTCGCCACCTGTTGGACCCGTGCACTCGCAGTCGCACCTGGTCGTCTGGTCAGGTGGTGCACGAACGGCACGTAGCCACCACGGACCAGACCGTGTGCATCCGTTCGGACATCACAACACACATGCCGATGCGCACAGCCATGGACACGAGGTCAACAAACACAGTTGCTCTGCTCACTGGCTCTGGTGTCCATACGGACCATACGAGTACATATCATCATAGTCATAATCTCATAGACCAGCCATGCAGCCAGGCACATACATACATGCTCATGGGAGTATATCGATCGATCTTGCGGTGCGTGCGCGCATCGATCTTTCCCGCTCGGTCTCACGAGGGGCGTGTCCCGGACGTCGCCTTGAAGGCCATATCCATCGCCGCCGTGGCCGCGGACAGCGCGTCGGCCTGGCCGGACGAGCCGCGGTACGTGCCGACGGCCGCGCCCATGACGGCGTTCAGGTGGCCCTGAGCGGTCTCCATGGCCTCCTCGGTGCCCCGGGCCACCGCCTCGTGCTCCGCCTCGGCCGCCGCCCACGAGGCGCGCGCCTCGCCCTCGAAGAGCGCGAGGACGGCGGCGAGCCGCGCCGGGTCGAAACCCCGGCCGTCGAAAGCCATGTCGGCGACGGCGGAGAGTTGCTCGAAGAGCGCGTCCATGTGGTGTTGTTTCTTTCTCCGTCTTGTGCACCTTGGTCGTGCAGTCGTGCTGGAGTTATATATACACGGGAGGTGGTCGAGTACGCTGCGCTGAGTATATGCATTTGTTCTGTTCTTGCGGGAGAGGAGATTCGACATCCCAGCTTGGATGGTTGCGGCGCCTTTCCGTGAGCAAGGAGAAAGCTTCACGCCCTCGTTGACTTTTCCTAATGTTCTTATTTTTATTTATTTTAACACAAATAAGGGCATTGTTAGAATATATAACCGTATTATGTGTATAGATATACGGTTGTATATGTGTAGTCCATGTATAGGTGTCTGTATATTGTACGATACGAGCTCTGCCTTGTAACCTCTATATATTGATCAATACAAGGCACCACAACGTGTGGTTTCCCCTATCTTACATGGTATTTAGATACATTAAAACTGAGCACTTTTCTAGCCCTCTCAGAGCATCAGCGTTCACAACCGTCCGATCATCAATTTTAAGCATTTTCAGCCATCAGATTAGCTGGGAATCGCACGTAATCTCGGTTCTTTTGCTAATACCGATCGCACACCGTGTGGGCCGCTGCTCCGTCAGCATTTTTGGACGTTCCACGTTAAATTGGGCCCAATGGGCCAAGTCTCCTCTCCTCACCCGAACCGGATCGAGACGTCGTCTCGCACAACCCCCTCCTCTCCCCGTGCCAGCTCTTTCTCCCAATCTAGGCGGCTGGGCGTATCCTTCCCCGCACCGCCGCCGACCACCACATCGACCTCGACCAGCGCCCCTCGCTCTTTCTCGATCTCTAGCGCCAGCGCGCATAGCGAGACGCGTCATACTCTCTGTTGATTTGCCTACCACGCCGCTGTTGTCAACTCCCAATCCCAATCGAAGCTCGCCCAATCCCGATCGAGGTCCACCCGCCCAATCCAGCGACCGGAGGAGAGGAGCAGCCGGTGCGGTCGAGGCCTCGAGGGGATTCAGCGGATCCAGGATCGAGGGAGCCGACGCGACGTTCGCGAGGGAACCGGCGGTCCAGGGGAACCAGCCAAGGCGAGGCGCCCGAGGGGTTCCGGCGCTCGAGAGGCTGGTCGATGCGCTGCGGTTCGTCGCCTAGCTACGGGGCATGCTCCGCCACGCCGCCTTCTGGGAGAGAGAGGCCGCGGCCGGGCGCCGGTGCCAGCGTGCAGGACGGAGTCGCCGCTCCAAGCGCCAATTGTTGTTCACGCCGTCGGGAGCGCGTTCGCAGCGGGACGTGCCAGCCGTCTTTCGCCGATGTCATGCCTGAGGGCTTTGCTGGTTGGGCCGCCGGTGGAGGACGAGGCCAAGCTTGCTCCGCTCTTTCAGATCCAGGAGTGTAACAGAGTGCTGCGGCGAGATCTCAGCTTTCAGGTGCAAACACCCCAACCTGTGATCTATTTTTACGACGGATCTAAAGTCCTCCGGCACGCTGCTGCCAGGTCCAGGAAGGTATGCGAACTTTGAGCAGGCATTGTTGGTTCGTTTTCAGTGGAGGTACAGTGGGTCACTGGATACTGGATACAATAGCAGCAGGTGGATGTGTACGTAATTGTACTTATCCTGTGCTTTCTTGTGATTATAAACCTAACCACATTCTAGACCGATTGATTCATATTGCCTTTCATAATTAGAATAACTGGTGTTGTTTATGATGGTATGCATTATCTTCCTCCAGTTTTATTCTAGCTGCTCAACTTGCATATTTTACAACAGGCCCAAAAGACACACACTATTTTATGGATATTTACATTAGCTTTTCAACCTTCAGTGGTAAAAACATTTTCCCAAATTTTCTTTCCTTGTTCATTCTTATATTAATTTTGTTGTAATGATTTTCATGACAATCCACACACACATACACACACACACAGATGCAATATTTATTGAGTCTGATTTTTTGGTGGAAACAAACCGGAGTAAGTGATGTACAACTCAGAAAAAGGTAAGTGATGTGAAATTTCTAGGTGCATTGCTATTTACACTACCATGCAATGACATTCAAATATTAAGCATGTCCTTAATAAAGTTTAACATGCCATTTTCTATTAGAGTACTCCGATCCAAGCTGGATATGTAGCTAGCCTCTCCTAATCTTCCTGTAAAAGACACTCTCCTAATCTTCCCATGCTTTCAGTTTCTTTGGTATCTGAGTTCTCATCTATTCTTTGAGATTTCAGCGATCAATGCCGAGCATATGTATTTTTGTCTACCCCGGTACTCTAATTCCACCCCCATTATTTCTTTTTTACATTGCATCGATTAATACCCATGAGATCCCCTTTTCATTTCAAAAATGTGTGGTCTCCTTCTGTTATGTCTCTATTAAGTCTTGGTTCAACGTAAACACGCCTAGCGGAAATGGAGAGGGACACGAATATTATATGCGCATCGATGGTTGCGGGTTGATGAAGACGGACTCTTCAGTGCGATGGTGAGGACTATATACCCCATGTACTTTACCATGAACAATCCAAGGTTGAATAATAAAATATTGATAGGATCTACCATTTATGACTTTCTCTTTTTAAAATGTGAATATGTTTCTAGACATTGAATAAATCTTGATAGGATCTGCCATTTACGGCTTTCTCTTTTTAAAATGTGATTATGTTTATAGACTGAATAATAAAACACCAATTTCTCAAGATTCGAATAAATCTTTTTATGTGGATTTCGCTTTATTTATCTACTATGATCGTGTTTTCTTCTTGCATGTGGCTTAGTAACACCAACCAATACATGTCTTTACCCATGTGATTTTTTGTTCATCTCACTCTATTATTAAACTTATTAATTTGATCTTTTTCGTTATACGATCACTTACGGCATTGCGGTGCCTCGCACTCGACTCCTCTTTTACCAACGACCCACATGCAAAATAACGTAAGTTGACAGCTCCAACTTGGTAATCTAGATGACATGGTCATTATAATCGAGAACCTGTCTTCCTTCAAAAGTAGAAAAAATGTTGTTCAATCTGCTATTTACGTAACAATGAGTAGGCGGCACTTGCTTCTATTAAATAGGCAATCAATTTGTAGTATGCATCAGTACCACAAAAAGCCTTTTAGGTTGCTGTCGGTTTAAATTATTTCTATAATGGTAAATAGACAAGTCAATTTGTATTATGCATCATTACCACAAAAAGCCTTTTAGGTTGCTGTCGGTTTAAATTATTTCTATAATGGTGATTGGATATTGTGGGCTCACTTGTCATTTTAGCATGCTACAAATTTCGCCTAAGGTGATTATCATCCGAGAAGGCTAAAGTTGTTCTTGGAACTTACAACAGGTTGTCTTTCCAAATGAGAAAAGATGACAAAGCTCTGTTTTTCTTAGAATGTTACCTTTTACTATGCCCGTAAGAAACAAGCTTAATCCTCTCGAGTTTGTCGAGTTGTTTGCGATGATCACCGCCATTTTTTATTTGTATAATGTTTGAAGTTTGTATGAATGGATTCAATGAAATTATAGGTGTCATACTACTTTGGTCGTGATTATGCTTCCAGATATTTATAGAAATCACTATCATTCTATTGAATAAGGACAGGGCGGCAAGAACGCGCCATCAATGATCTAGTAGAGCCTAAAACCCTAACCCTAGCTCGTGCCGCCTCCTCCTCTTTTCACGCCCGGCCACCACCCTCGCCGCCGCTTCGATCGCCGCCCATGTCGCACTCGACGCGGACGCCATTTAACAAGCGGCCGCGCTAAGGAGCGCCAGACACCGCCGACGCCGAGACCGCCGAGGCCGCCAAGGCTAAGTTTTCTCTCGCGTCGCTTCGATGGATCTGGGACGAGCACGGGTCGTTCTCCCGACTGCCAGATGCCTGTGCCGCGGCTCAGACTCCATCAAGGGACACGCCCCGCCGAGCTCGCGCCGACACCGGCGTTCACCGCCAATGGCGCACCTTCTTCGCGCCGCTTGCCGCAAGTACGCCTCGATCATCTCGACTTCGACGCTTCTAACGCGCCAACCCGGAAGTGGTCTCTCGACGCCACCGCCGCTCTTGGTTTCACGGGTCTGTCTCGCCAAGATCTCGACGCCGTCATGACGCCGGTGACGATCCCCACGCCGTCGATCTTCGAATAAAGATCAACGGCCTCTTCAACGACCACAAGATCAATCGTCGGCTACACCGCACGGCCGAGCTCGGCGATCTCAAGATGGGAGACATGACCATGGCCGACTACCTTGAAGGTCAAATCCTCTCCGATGGGCTTACAGATCTTGGCGCCTGCTGATGACGCCGAGATGGTGGTCCATCGCCTCAACGGCCTCTCCGAGCAATACGAGGCGGCTTGCGATCTCATCTCCCTCATGCGGGCATGACCTTCAAGAAGGTCGCTCATTGCTCGCGCTCCGGGACATGAAGCGCAAAAATCGTCGCGCCGCAACTCGCATATCGCCCTCTTCACTAACACCGCCGCAACCCCAGCAACACCGGCAACTCGCAAGGCCTCCGAAAAGGGAAGAAGAAGAAGAAGGCCGGCGCTATCAGATCCAAGGAGATCGTCCGGCGCTGCGACCTCACTGGCCGCCACTCCGTCTGGCGTTTTCACCACAAAGACCCTTTGAACGGTGCCATCCAGATGTGGCCCTACGGCCGAAGGCTCGCTGGCTGCAGGCCGCGCCAGATACGCCATAGCCTCACAGCACGCGCGCCCGCAAGACACCCGTCGCCGATGCGTTTTACGCCCAGAACCAGACGGCCTCGCTTTACTGATTCTGGCTACGCCGGCGCCTTCCCACGGTCGGCTACATCATCATCGGCGCCGCTAATCGCTTCATGGGACGAGCAGCGCTCATGCATCGCCTGCACCATGGGCCGCAAGCACCCACCGTGGAGTGGGCGATGGACACCGGCGCCTCCCCACTTCGCGTCCGATCCGGTATGCTCAACTCCGTGTCCCCTCCTCCTCTCGGCGTCTTTGTCGTTGTCGCGGTTCCACCCTTCCGATCACCGCACAGGGCATGCACGTCTTCCTATTTCCACCACCTCTCGCCCTCTTTACCTTCGTAATGTCTTAGTTGTTCCTAACATCGTTAAAAACCTTTTGTCAGTTCGTCAATTCACCATTGATAATCGTGTTTCAGTCGAATTTGACCACCTCGGTTTTTCCGTGAAGGATCTTCTTGTTGGGGAACGTAGTAATTTCAAAAAATTTCCTACGCACACGCAAGATCATGGTGATGTATAGCAACGAGAGGGAGAGTGTTGTCTACATACCCTTGTAGACCCGGCGGAAGCGATCACAACGTAGAGGAAGTAGTCGACGTTCTCCTCGCGATCCGACCGATCCCGGCCGTTACATTCGACGCCCCGAGTTCTTGACACACGACACTCGATGACGTCCCTCGTACTCGATCCGGCCGAGTGTCGAGGGAGAGTTCCACAAGACGACGTGCAGGACGATCTTGATGTTTCACGGTGCAGGTTTCGCTTAAGCTTCATGACAGATAACCGAGGTGGAATATGGTGGAGGGGCACCGACACGGCTAAGGAACGATCTAAAGATCAACTTGTGTGTTCCAAGGTGCCCCCCGCCTCAGATATAAAGGAGCCAGGGGAGGGGGCGGCGGCCAGAGAGAGGCTGGCCAGGAGTCCTACTCCTCTGGGAGTAGGATTCCCCAATCCTAGTTGGACTAGGATTCCTGGAGGGAAAGAGAGAGAGGGGCGGCCCTTCTCCTAGTCCTAGTAGGACTAGGGAAGGGGGAGGCGCGCCTCCTAGGGCTGCCCTTCTCCTTTCCACTAAGGCCCATCGAGGCCCATTTACCTCCCGGGGTTCCAGAACCTCCGGTAGATTCCAGAATTCCGCCGCTTGGAACCATTCCAACTCCAAACATAGGCTTCCAATATATCAATCTTTATGTCTCGACCATTTCGAGACTCCTCGTCATGTCCGTGATCACATCCGGACTCAACTTCTTCGTACATCAAAATACATAAACTCATAATAACCGCCATCGAAACCTTAAGCGTGCGGACCCTACGGTTCGAGAACAATGTAGACATGACCTAGAACTATTCACGGTCAATAACCAACAGCGGGACCTGGATGCCCATATTGGTTCCTACATATTCTACGAAGATCTTTATCGGTCGGACCGCATAACAACATACGTTGTTCCTTTGTCATCGGTATGTTACTTGCCCGAGATTCGATCGTCGGTATCCAATACCTAGTTCAATCTCGTTACGGCAAGTCTCTTTACTCGTTCCGTAATACATCATCTCACAACTAACTCATTAGTTGTAGTGCTTGCAAGGCTTCAAAGTGATGTGCATTACCGAGAGGGCCCAGAGATACCTCTCCGACAATCGGAGTGACAAAACCTAATCTCGAAATACGCCAACCCAACATTTGCCTTTGGAGACACTGTAGTACTCCTTTATAATCACCCGATTCGTTGTGACGCTTGGTAGCACCAAAGTGTTCCTCCGTAAACGGAGTTGCATAATCTCATAGTTACAGGAACATGTATATGTCATGGATAAAAGCAAGAGCAACATACTAAACGATCGTGTGCTAAGCTAAGGAATGGGTCATGTCAATCGATCATTCTACTAATGATGTGACCCCATTAATCAAATAACAACTCCTTGTTCATGGTTAGGAAACATAACCATCTTTGATTAACAAGCTAGTCTAGTAGAGGCATACTAGTGACATGTTGTTTTGTCTATGCATTCACACATGTATCATGTTTCCGGTTAATACAATTCTAGCATGAATGACAAACATTTATCATGAAATAAGGAAATAAATAATAACTTTATTATTGCCTCTAGGGCATATTTCCTTCAGTCTCCCACTTGCACTAGAGTCAATAATCTAGATCACATCACAATGTGATTAACATCGATAGTTCACATCATCATGCGATTAACACCCATAGTTCACATCGCCATGTGACCAACACCCAAAGGGTTTACTAGATTCAGTAATCTAGTTCACATCGCTATGTGATTAACACCCAAAGAGTACTAAGGTGTGATCATGTTTTGCTTGTGAGAGAATCTTAGTCAACGGGTCTTTCACATTCAGATCCGTTATGTATTTTGCAATTTTTCTATGTCTACAATGCTCGCACGGAGCTACTTTAGCTAATTGCTCCCACTTTCAATATGTATCTAGATCGAGACTTAGAGTCATCCGGATCGGTGTCAAAACTTGCATCGACGTAACCCTTTACGATTTAACCTTTTCACTTCCATAATCGAGAAACATATCCTTATTCCACTAAGGATAATTTTGACCGTCCGATGATCTACTCCTAGATCACTATTGTACCCTTGCCAAACTCAAGGCAGGGTATACAATAGATCCGTATACAACATGGCATACTTTATAGAACCTATGGCCAAGGCATAGGGAATGACTTTCATTCTTTTTTATCTTCGCGCCGTGGTCGAGTTTTTGAGTCTTACTCAATTTCACACCTTGTAACACGTAAGAACTCTTTCTTTGACTGTTTCATTTTGAACTACTTCAAAATCTTGTCAAGGTATGTACTCATTGAAAAACTTATCAAGCATCTTGATCTATCTCTATAGATCTTGATGCTCAATATGTAAGTAGCTTTACCGAGGTCTTTCTTTGAAAAACTCCTTTCAAACACTTCTTTATGCTTTGCGAGAATAATTCTACATTATTTCCGATCTACAATATGTCATTCACATATACTTATCGTAAATGTCAGAGTGCTCCCACTCACTTTTTAGTAAATACAGCTTCACCGTAAGTCTCAGATAAAACTATATGCTTTGATCAACTCATCAAAGCGTATATTCCAACTCCGAGATGCTTGCACCAGTCCATAGATGGATCATTGGAGCTTGCACACTTTGTTAGCTCCCTTTGGATCGATAAAACCTTCTCGTTGCATCATATACAACTCTTCCTCCTAAAACCCATTCAGAATGCAGTTTTACATCCATTTGCCAAATTTCATAAATTGTGGCAATTGCTAACATGATTCGGACAGACTTAAGCATCGCTACAGCTTGAGAAAATCTCATTGTAGTCAACACCTTGAACTTGTCAAAACCTTTTTGCACAAGTCGAGCTTTGTAGATAGTAACACTACTATCGTCGTCCTCTTCCTCTTGAAGATCCATTTATTTTCTATGGCTTGCCGATCATCGGGCAACGCCACCAAAGTCCACACTTTGTTCTCATACATGGATCTCATCTCGATTTCATGGCCTCAAGCCATTTCATGAATCTGGGCTCACCATCGCTTCTTCATAGTTCGTGAGGTTCATCATGATCTAGTAGCATGATTTCCGAACAGGATTACCGTATCACTCGTGCGGATCTTACTCGTTGATCTACGTGGTTTCGTAGTAACTTGATCCAAGTTTCGATCAACATCATCAACTTCCTCACTACTTGGTGTAGATGTCTCGTAAACCGTTTCGCTGATTGAACTACTTTCAAGTAAGGGAGAAGGTACTATTACCTCATCAAGTTCTACTTTCTTCCCACTCACTTCTTTCAAGAGAAACTCCTTCTCTAGAAAGGATCCATTCTTAGCAACGAATGTCTTGCCTTCGGATCTGTGATAGAAGGTGTACCCAACTGTCTCCTTTGGGTATTCTATGAAGACGCACTTCTCCGATTTGGGTTTGAGCTTATCAGGATGAAACTTTTTCACATAAGCATCGCAGCCCCAAACTTTAAGAAACGACAACTTTGGTTTCTTGCTAAACCACAGTTCATATAGTGTCGTCTCAACGGATTTAGATAGTGCCCTATTTAACGTGAATGCAGCTGTCTCTAATGCATGATCCCAAAACGATATTGGTAAATCGGTAAGAAACATCATAGATTGTACTATATCCAATAAAGTACGGTTATGATGTTCGGACACACCATTATGATGTGGTGTTCCAGGTGGCATGAATTTGTGAAACTATTCCACATTGTTTTAATTGAAGACCAAACTCAGAACTCAAATATTTGTCTCCGCGATCGATCGTAGAAATCTTATTTTCTTGTCACGATGATTTTCCACTTCACTCTGAAATTCTTTGAACCTTTCAACTATTTCAGACTTATGTTTCATCAAGTAGATATACCCATATCTGCTCAAATCATCTGTGAAGGTCAGAAAATAACGATACCCACCGCGAGCCTTAACACTCATTGGATCGCATACATCGGTATGTATTATTTCCAATAAGTCGCTTGCTCGCTCCATTGTTCCGAGAACGGAGTCTTAGTCATCTTGCCCATGAGGCATGGTTCGCAAGCATCAAGTGATTCATAATCAAGTGATTCCAAAATCCCATCAGTATGGAGTTTCTTCATGCGCTTTACACCAATATGACCTAAACGGCAGTGCCACAAATAAGTTGCACTATCATTAACTTTGCATCTTTTGGTTTCAATATTATGAATATGTGTATCATTACGATCGAGATCCAATGAACCATTTTCATTGGGCGTGTAACCATATAAGGTTTTATTCATGTAAATGTAACAACAGTTTATTCTTTTACTTAAATGAATAACCGCTTTGCAATAAACACGATCAAATCATATTCATGCTCAACGCAAACACCAAGTAACATTTATTTAGGTTCAACACTAATCCCGAAAGTATAGGGAGTGTGCGGCGATGATCATATCAATCTTGAAACTATTTTCAACACACATCATCACTTCACCCTTAACTAGTTTCGCTTATTCGCAACTCCCGCTTCGAGTTACTACTCTTAGCAACCTGAACCAGTACCAAATACCGAGGGGTTGCTATAAACACTAGTAAAGCACACATCAAACACCTGTATATCAAATATACCCTTTTTCACTTTGCCATCCTTCTTATCCACCAAATATTTAGGGCAGTTCCGCTTCAAAGGACCATTTCCTTTGCAATTGTAAGCACTCGGTTTGTGCTTTGGTTTAGTTTTGGGTTTTTTCGTGGGAGTGACAACTTGCTTGTCAATCTACTTGAAGTTCCCTTTCTTTCCCTTTGCCCTTTTCTTGAAACTAGTGATCTTGTCAACCATCAACACTTGATGCTCTTTCTGATTTCTACCTTCGTCGATTTCAACATCACGAAGAGCCCGGAATCATTTTCGTCATCCCTTGCACACTATAGTTCATCACGAAGTTCTACTAACTTGGTGATGGTGACTAGAGAATTCTGTCAATCACTATCTTATCCGGAAGATTAACTCCCACTTGATTCAAGCGATTGAAGTACCTGCATAATCTGAGCACATGCTCACTAGTTGAGCGATTCTCTCCATCTTTTAGCTATAGAACTTGTTGGAGACTTCATATCTCTCAACTCGGTATTTTCTTGAAAGATTAACTTCAATTCTCGAACATCTCATATGGTCCATGATGTTCAAAACATCTTTGAAGTCCCGATTCTAAGCCATAAAGCATGGTGCACAAAACTATCAAGTAGTCATCATATCGAGCTAGCCAAACGCTCATAACGTCGATCCGCTCCCGCAATAGGTCTGCTACCTAGCGTGCATTAAGGACATAATTCTTTCAGGCAAGAATGAGGATAAACCTCGATCACGGATCAAATCCGCATCATTGCTACTAACATTTTTCAACACAATTTTCTAGGAACATATCAAAATAAACATATGATAGCAACAACGCAAGCTATTGATCTTACAACATAATTTGCAAAATACTACCAGACTAAGTTCATGATAAATTTAAGTTCAATTAATCATATTACTTAAGAACTCCCACTTAGAAAGACATCTCTCCAGTCATCTAAGTGATCACGTGATCCAAATCAACTAAACCATAACCGATCATCACGTGAAATGGAGTAGTTTTCAATGGTGAACATCTTATGTTGATCATATCTACTATATGATTCACGCCGACCTTTCGGTCTCCGTGTTCCGAGGCCATATCTGCATATGCTAGGCTCGTCAAGTATAACCCGAGTATTCTCGCGGTGCAAAACTGGCTTGCACCGTTGTAGATGGACGAGAGCTTATCACACCCGATCATCACGTGGTGTCCGGGCACGATTTAACTTTGGCAACGGTGCATACTGGGAGAACACTTCTTGATAATTTAGTGAGAGATCATCTTATAATGCTACCGTCAATCAAAGCAAGATAAGATGCATAAAAGGATAAACATCACATGCAAATCAATATAAGTGATATGATATGGTCATCATCATCTTGTGCTTCATGATCTCCATCTTGCAGCACCACCATGATCACCATCGCCACCGGCGACACCTTGATCTCCATCGAGCATCGTTGTCGCCTCGCCAATCTTATGCCTCACGACTATCGCTACCGCTTAGTGATAAAGTAAAGCATTACAGGCGATTGCATTGCATACAATAAAGCGACAACCATATGGCTCCAGCCATTGCCGATAACTTCGTTACAAAACATGATCATCTCATACAATAAAATATAGCATCACGCCTTGACCATATCACATCACAACATGCCCTGCAAAAACAAGTTAGACGTCCTCTACTTTGTTGTTGCAAATTTTACGTGGCTGCTACGGGCTTAAGCAAGAACCAGTCTCACCCACGCATCAAAACCACAACGATATTTCAAATAGACTCCGTTTAACCTTCTCAAGGACCGGCGAGCCACACTCAGTTCAACTAAAGTGAGAGAGACAGCACCCACCGGTCACCTTTAAGCAACGAGTGCTCGAGCGGTGAAACCAGTCTCGCAGAAGCGCACGCTGTAATGTCGGTCCGGGCCGCTTCATCTCACAATACCGCTGAACCTAAGTATGACATGCTGGTAGGTAGTATGACTTGTATCGCCCACAACTCACTTGTGTTCTACTCGTGCAAAACATCAAACCATAAAAACCTAGGCTCGATGCCATGTTGGGGAACGAGTAATTTCAAAAATTTCCTACGCACACGCAAGATCATGGTGATGTATAGCAACGAGAGGGGAGAGTGTTGTCTACATACCCTTGTAGACCCGGCGAAGCGATCACAACATAGAGGAAGTAGTCGACGCTCTCCTCGCGATCCGACCGATCCCGCGCCAGCATACTCGACGCCCGAAGTTCTTGACACACGACAGCTCGATGACGCCCTCAGATCCGATCCAGCCGAGTGTCGAGGGAGAGTTCCACAAGACGACGGCGTGGACGATCTTGATGTTTCACTGCAGGCTTCGCTTAAGCTTCATGACGGTATAACCGAGGTGGAATATGGTGGAGGGGGCACCGACACGGCTAAGGAACGATCTAAAGATCAACTTGTGTGTTCTGAAGGTGCCCCCTGCCTCAGATATAAAGGAGCCAGGGGAGGGGGGCGGCCAAGAGGAGGCGCTGGCCAGGAGTCCTACTCCTCTGGAGTAGGATTCCCCCAATCCTAGTTGGACTAGGATTCCTGGGGGGGAAAGAGAGAGAGGGGGCGCCCTTCTCCTAGTCCTAGTAGGACTAGGGAAGGGGGGCCTAGCGCCTCCTAGGGCTGCCCTTCTCCTTTCCACTAAGGCCCATCGAGGCCCATTTACCTCCCGGGGTTCCGTAACCTCCCAGACTCAGAATTCCTGCCGCCTCGAACCATTCCAACTCCAAACATAGGCTTCCAATATATCAATCTTTATGTCTCGACCATTTCGAGACTCCTCGTCATGTCCGTGATCACATCCGGACTCAACTTCTTCGTACATCAAAATACATAAACTCATAATAACCGCCATCGAAACCTTGCGTGCGGACCCTACGGTTCGAGAACAATGTAGACATGACCTAGAACTATTCACGGTCAATAACCAACAGCGGACCTGGATGCCCATATTGGTTCCTACATATTCTACGAAGATCTTTATCGGTCGATCAAGATAACAACATACGTTGTTCCTTTGTCATCGGTATGTTACTTGCCCGAGATTCGATCGTCGGTATCCAATACCTAGTTCAATCTCGTTATCGCAAGTCTCTTTACTCGCTCCGTAATACATCATCTCACAACTAACTCATTAGTTGTAGTGCTTGCAAGGCTTCGATGATGTGCATTACCGAGAGGGCCCAGAGATACCTCTCCGACAATCGGAGTGACAAAACCTAATCTCAAATACGCCAACCCAACATTTGCCTTTGGAGACACCTGTAGTACTCCTTTATAATCACCCATTACGTTGAGACGCTTGGTAGCACCCAAAGTGTTCCTCCGTAAACGGAGTTGCATAATCTCATAGTTACAGAACATGTATATGTCATGGATAAAAGCAGAGCAACATACTAAACGATCGTGGTGCTAAGCTAAGGAATGGGTCATGTCAATCAGATCATTCTACTAATGATGTGACCCCATTAATCAAATAACAACTCCTTGTTCATGGTTAGGAAACATAACCATCTTTGATTAACAAGCTAGTCTAGTAGAGGCATACTAGTGACATGTTGTTTTGTCTATGCATTCACACATGTATCATGTTTCCGGTTAATACAATTCTAGCATGAATGACAAACATTTATCATGAAATAAGGAAATAAATAATAACTTTATTATTGCCTCTAGGGCATATTTCCTTCACTTCTAACCAGGACCGAGATTCTCAGATGCAATAGCTTCGGAGCTCTTTACTCCATTCATCCCTCCACTGCCAGTCAGCCACACGCCTTCCTCGTCGCCGATGCAGCACTCTGGCACCGTCGGCTAGGGCACCCTGGGCGGCCCGTTATGGAGTCATTAGCTCGTTCTTCGAGCATCCCTAGGGAAAAGAATAAAAGTAGTTTGTGTCATGCTTGTCAGTTAGGTCGTCATGTCCGTCTTCCTTTTTCTTCTACAAATCGTGTAACCACTACTCCTTTTCAGATAATTCACTGTGATTTGTGGACATCTCCTGTTGAGAGTATTTCTGGCTTTAAGTATTATCTTGTTTGTCTTGATGATTTTACTCAGTATGCATGGGTTTATCCTCTTCGGTCTAAGTCAGAAGCTTTCTCGCACTTGTCGTCCCTTCATGCTTTAGCTCTCACTCAATTTAGTGCACGCTGCGTGCTATTCAAGGTGATAATGGTCGTGAGTTCGATAATTCTCTCCTACATTCCTTTGCCCAACACCATGGAATTGCACTTCTTTTCATGTCCATACACTTCGCAATGTAATGGCAAAGCCGAACGCATTATTCATACTCTCAATGACATTACTCGTACACTCCTTATCCAAGCCAAGATGCCACCTCGCTTTTGGGTGAAGCCCTTCACACCGCCGTTATGTTGCATAATCGGCTGCCTTCCAAGGCCATCTCGATCATATTCCCTTCGAGCTTTACTTGGCGAGATCCTGCATATGCCGGTCTTCGGTTTTCGGATGTCTATGTTACCCTAACACCACGCCGCCGCTCCGCACAAGCTTGCGCCTCGCTCCGCGCCATGCGTGTTTCTAGGGTACCCATCACGGCATCACGGCTATCATTGCCTTGATCGCTCAACCCAAAAGATCATCATCTCTCGTCATGTAGTGTTCGGCGAGTCCACCTTCCCTTCGCCTCCCCACATCTTCGCTAACTCCTACTCCTTCCCTGCACACTTATGATTTTTTGCAGGGAGCTGAGCAGCCGGTTTCGTCGATGCCATTCACCGTGCCAGGCACGGTGACCCAGGATGCGACTACTCCGTCGCCGCCACGGTCAACATCACCGTCGCCACGGGCCTCTCCACGGTCGCCGCCATCGACTTCGCCTCGGTCGCCGCCACCAACCTCGCCACGGTCGCCTTGGTCTCGGGCCACTACCGAGAGCCCTGATGGGAGCTCCGATGGTGACCCCGCTGGGAGTCCTTCCCCTACTACAGCAGCGTCACCACCAAAGAACGCCGCCGCCAGCCCGTCGCTGCGGATCCACCCCGACCCGCCGTCGCGGGCTCCTCCACCGCCTCCATCTCATGCCATGGCCACTGTGCTAAACAGGCATTGTGGAGCCCAAAAGATATTTGATCTTCATGTTGAGGGTTTATCTCCCATCCCAAGACATATCGTGGTGCTCTCAAGGATCCAAATTGGCATTCCGCTATGGTTGAGGAGTATGGTGCTCTTCTCTCCAACAACACTTGGGACCTCGCTGATCCACCTCGCAATGCTAATATTGTTACTGGTAAGTGGATCTACCGTCACAAGATGAAGTCTGATGGTTCTTGGATCGCCACAAGGCTCGGTGCTTCGTGGATTTACTCAATACAAGGTATCGATTTTGATGAAACTTTCAGCCCGGTCGTCAAGCCAGCCACTATTCGCACGATGCTCTCTATTGCTCTCTCCAAAGGATCGCCCATCCACCAACTTGATGTCAAGAATGCATTCCTCAACGGAACTCTCATCGAGACTGTTTATGCTCGTCAGCCTTCTGGGTTCACTGATCCTCGTTTCCCTGACAAGGTTTGTCGTCTCAACAAATCACTCTATGGTTTAAAACAGCGCCCGTGCATGGTTTCAGCGGTTTGCTTCGCTCATTGCATCGGCTGGTTTTATTGGCTCCAAGTCCGACAGCTCTCTCGCTTGTTTATCGGCGCAGCCGACATGGCCTATCTCCCGCTCTATGTGGATGACATTATCCCGATCGCATCATCCCGACATTGTTGCACGTTTGATTGCCACTCTTCAACAGAATTCAAGATGACGGATATGGGCGATCTTCATTACTTTCTGGCATCTCTGTCACCCACAAGAAGGACAGATCGTTCTCTCACAGAGAAGTATGCATTGATCTTCTTGACAGAGCCGGCATGTTGCAAAGGCAAACCCATCTCTCCTCCAGCTTGATACTACCTCCAAACTTTCAGCCAAGTCCAGTGATCCCGTTGCAGATCCCACCGAGTATCGTAGTATTGCAGGCGGTCTTCAGTATCTCACGTTCACTCGGCCGGATATCTCTTATGATGTGCAGCAGATTTGTCTTCATATGCATGATCCTCGGGCTAATCATTTGCTACTTGTGAAGCGTGTGCTTCGCTACATCCGCGGCACCACCGGCCATGGCCTCACTTTGCTTCGACGCAGCTCCAACAAGTTGCTGGCCTACTCTGACGCTAATTGGGCAGGTTGCCCTGACACTCGCCGGTCAACCTCAGGTTATTGTGTCTTCCTTGGCAATAACCTGGTGTCGTGGTCTGCTAAGCGGCAACACACGGTCTCTCGGTCCAGCGCCGAGGCCGAATACAGGGCAGTTGCAAATGTCGTGGCTGAAACATGTTGGTTAAGGCAGCTTCTTCAGGAGCTTCATCGACCGGTGACTGGTGCCACTGTGGTATTTTGTGATAATGTCAGCTCTGCTTACATGACACGTAATCCTGCTCATCATCAGCGCACCAAGCATGTGGAGATCGATTTGCACTTTGTGCGCGACCGTGTCACCACAAAGTAGGTCCGGTTCTTCACGCTCCGAAGTTCTTCACAATTTATGGACATTTTCACCAAAGGATTGCCATCCCTCTCTTCTTGGATTTTCGGGACAGTCTTAACATTCGTGGACGCCTGCTTATGCATTGAGGGAGGGTGTTAGAATATATAACCGTATTATGTGTATAGATATACGGTTGTATATGTGTAGTCCTTGTATAGGTGTCTGTATATTGTACGATACGAACTCTGCCTTGTAACCTCTATATATTGATCAATACAAGGCACCACAACGTGTGGTTTCCCCTATCTTACAGGCATCTCCAACGCGACCCCTAAAACTAACATTGTACTTTTCCACGGATTTGAATAAACCAGATGATTTTCAATAAAAGACAGACCACAATCATTACATTTTCGACACATTTCACAAAAACAAAAGCATTCGGACCCTAACCTACTCTAAATCTTCACCGGTGTCCGGCCTCCATGTTCTTGTTGTTCCCTTCAGTGTCAATGTTCGGCGGTCGTGAACCCCGCTAGATGAAGGTGCAGCCTCCGGCAAGGAAGAGTACGACATGGGATACAGACTGGCTCACATGGGACACAAGGGGGCGTCGTCTCCCATACCCTACTCCTCCTTGTCGAAGTCCGCGATCTGGTCATCGCCGGCAGAGGTGAGGTTGACCGTGAGTGTGGATGTTTCAGCCTCGTCGTCGTATCAGCGCCAACAACCTGCGCATGTCGGCGTTCCCGTTCGCGACCTCCTACGTCGCACGAGCGCCTCGTATAACATTCGTTGCTCCTCGACAAAATTGGGGCTCTCCGCAACCATGGCCGCCACAACCTCCACAGTCGCTAACTCGCCCGTAGATTTGCCCTCTGCCAGCCCGTGATGCACGAAGGGGCGAGGTTGTACTGTTGCTCCTCATGCACCTATTGGAACACCGACACCGGCTGCGGCGTCGGCTGCTCCTCTACCATGATGGTGTAGAAGTGTGCATGCGCCTGCTCCATGGTCATGCTCAATGGACCACGCGGATAAGGGTTTCCAGTCATCATCAGGTCGTCGTTGGGGACCTCCCCCGAGCTCGCCCACAAGCTGGCCTCTGTCTGCCGCCCACGGCGTGCCAACCAGCTGCTTGATGACCCACAAGTATAGGGGATCTATCGTAGTCCTTTCCATAAGTAAGAGTGTCAAACCCAATCAGGAGCAGAAGGAAATGGCAAGCGATTTTCAGCAATGTATTAGGCGCTGAAATTACCGGTAACAGATAGTTTTGTGATAAGATAATTCGTAACGGGTAACAAGTAACAAGTGCAATGAAGGTGCAACAAGGTGACCCAATCCTTCCACTTATGATTAATAATTTGATATGTGGGTGGACCGGTGCTTGGTTGTTGTCCTTACTAGGACAAGCCTTCCACTTATGATTAACCCCTCTTGCAAGCATCCACAACTACAAAAGAAGAATTAAGATAAATCTAACCATAGCATGAACATGTGGAAGCAAATCAGCCCCTTACGAAGCAGCGCATAAACTAGGGTTTAAGCTTCTGTCACTCTAGCAACCCATTATCTACTTGCTACTTCCCAATGCCTTCCCATAGGTCCAAATTATGGTGAAGTGTCATGTAGTCGACGTTCACATAACACCACTATAGGAAAGACAATATACATCTCATCAAAATATCGAACGAATACCAAATTCACATGATTACTTATAACAAGACTTCTCCCATGTCCTCAGGAACAAACATAACTACTCACAAAGCATGTTCATGTTCAAGATCAGAGGGGTAATAAATGTCATTAAGGATCTAAACATATGATCTTCCATCAAGTAAACCAACTAGCATCAACTACAAGGAGTAATCAACACTACTAGCAACCCACAGGTGCCAATCTGAGGTTCCGAGGCAAAGATTGAATACAAGACATGAAATAGGGTTTGAGAGGAGATGGTGCTGGTGAAGATGTTGATGGAGATTGACCCTCCCATGATGAGAGGATCGTTGGTGATGACAATGGCTTCGATTTGCCCCTCCCAGAGGGAAGTTCCCCCGGCAGAATCGCTCTGCCGGAGGTCGAGTGCTCCTGCCCAGGTTCCGCCTCGAGACGGCGGCGCTTCATCCCGAAAGCTCTCTTCTGATTTATTTTTTCAAGTAAAAACCCTCCATATAGCAGAAGATGGGCACCAGACGATGGCCAGGCGGCCCCACAAGCCCTGGGGGGTAGGGTGCTGATGACCCACAAGTATATGGGGTCAATTGTAGCCTTTTCGATAAGTAAGAGTGTCGAACCCAATGAGGAGCAGAAGGAAATGACAAGTGGTTTTCAGCAAGGTAATGTTTGCAAGTGATAAAATTGTAAGTAGCAGAGTAGTTTGATAGCAAGATAATTTGTAACGAGCAAGTAACGGTAGTAGGAACAAAAGTGCAGCAAGGTAGCCCAATCCTTTTGAGGCAAAGGACAGGCCAAAACGGTCTCTTATGATAAGCAAAGTGTTTCTTGAGGGTACACGGGAATTTCATCTAGTCACTTTCACCATGTTGGTTTGATTCGTGTTCGCTACTTTGAGAATTTGGTATATGTGGGTGGACCGGTGCTTAGGTGTTGTTCTTACTTTAACAAACCTCCTACTTATGATTAACCCCCTCGCAAGCATCCGTAACTACGAGAAAGGTATTAAGAATAAATTCTAACCATAGCATTAAACTTGATCCAATCGGCCCCTTACGGAATAGCACATAAACTAGGGTTTAAGCTTCTGTCACTCTTGCAACCCATCATCTAGTAACTACTCCACAATGCATTCCCTTAGGCCCAAAAATGGTGAAGTGTCATGTAGTCGACGTTCACAGGACACCACTAAGGGAATAACAACATACATATTATCAAAATATCAAACACGTATCAAGTTCACATGATTACTTGCAACATGATTTCTCACGCGACCACAAGAACAAAAGTAAATACTCACAAATGATAATCATGCTCAAGATCAGAGCGGTATTAAATAGCATAATGGATCTGAACATATATTCTTCCACCAAATAAATCATATAGTAATCAACTACAAGATGTAATCAACACTACTAGTCACCCACAAGCACCAATCTATAGTTTCGGTACAAAGATTGAACACAAGAGATGAACTAGGGTTTGAGATGAGATGGTGCTGTTGAAGATGTTGATGAAGATAGCCCTCCCCAAGATGGGAGAGTTGTTGGTGATGATGATGATGATGATTTCCCCCTCCGGGAGGGAAGTTCCCCCGACGGAATCGCTCCGCCGAAGGGCAAAAGTGCTCCTGCCCAGGTTCCGCCTCAAGACGGCGGCGCTTCGTCCCGAAAGTCCTCTCCTGGTTTTCTTTCTAGGTCAAAATGACTTATGTACCAAAAGGGGGCACCGGAGGTGGGCCTGGATGAGCACAACCCACCAGGGCGCGCCTGGGGGCCTAGGCGCGCCCTGGTGTCTTGTGCTCACCAGGGTGGACCCCTCCGGTACTTATTTGCTCCAATATTTCTTATTTATTCCATAAAAAATCCTCGTAAAGTTTCAGCTCATTTGGAGTTGTACAAAATAGGTAGCCTGACGTAGCTTTTTCAGGTCTAGATTTCCAGCTGCCAGAATTCTCCCCCTTTGTGCATACCTTGCATATTATGAGAGGAAAGGAATTAGAATTACTCAAAAAAGCATTATTATGCAACAAAACAACATAAATAACAGTAGGTAAACACGATGCAAAATGGACGTATCAAGTCCCCCAAGCTTAGACCTTGCTTGTCCTCAAGCGAAAAAACGAAGTCGAAAAACATGTCCACATGCTTAGAGAGAGAGGTGTAGGTAAAAACAAAAATACGGACATAGTAGCATCATGTTGATGGGAAACGTAGCATGCTATTTCAAAAAATTCCTACGCTCACCCAAGATCTATCTATGAGATGCATAGCAACGAGAGGGGGAGAGTGTGTCCACGTACCCTCGTAGACCGAAAGCGGAAGCATTAGCTTAACGCGGTTGATGTAGTCGAACGTCTTGTCGATTCAACCGATCAAGCATTGAAGTACGGTACCTCCGAGTTCTACACACGTTCAGAGCGATGACGTCCCTTGAGCTCTTGATCCACCAGAGGGTTGAAGGAGTATATGAGTTCCGTCAGCACGATGGCGTTGTGACGGTGATGGTGATGTGATCTGCGCAGGGCTTCGCCTAAGCACTACGACAATATGACTGGAGGAGTAAACAGTGGAGGGGGGCACTGCACACGGCTAAGAACAATTGATGTGCCTTGAGCCCCCCCCGCCCCCGTATATAAAGGAGAGAGAGGAGAGGAGGCCAACCTAGGGCGCGCCCATGGCGGGAGTCCTGCTAGGACTCCTAGTCCTATTTGCCCCCCTTCCTTCTATTGGAGGGGGAAAGGGGGGAGGAGAGGGAGAAGGAAAGGGGGGTCGCGCCCCCTCCCCTTGTCCAATTCAGACTCCCCATGGGGGGGGCGCGCCACCCCCTTGTGGGCTGCCTTGCCTCTCTCCTATGGCCCATGTGGCCCATTACTTCCCCCGGGAGGTTCCGGTAACCCCTCGGGGCTTCATAAATACCCGAAACACTCTGGAACCGTTCCGGTGTCCGAATACCACCTTCCAATATATCAATATTTACCTCTCGACCATTTCGAGACTCCTCGTCATGTCTGTGATCTCATCCGAGACTCCTAACAACCTTCGGTCACCAAAACACATAACTCATATAATACATATCGTCATCGAACGTTAAGCATGCGGACCCTACGGGTTCGAGAACTATGTAGACATGAACGAGACACCTCTCAGGTCAATAACCAATAGCGGAACTTGGATTCTCATATTGGTTCCCACATATTTTGCGAAGATCTTTGTCGGTCGAACCGCAATGTCAACATACGTTATTCCCTTTGTCATCGGTATGTTACTTGTGCGAGATTCGATCATCGGTATCTCCATACCCAGTTAAATCTCGTTACCGGCAAGTCTCTTTACTCGTTCCGTAATGCATCATCCCGCAACTAACTCATTAGTCACATTGCTTGCAAGGCTTCATATGATGTGCATTACCAAGAGGGCCCAGAGATACCTCCCCGATACTCGGAGTGACAAATCCTAATCTTGATCTATGCCAACCGAACAAACACCTTTGGAGATACCTGTAGAGAATCTTTATAATCACCCAGTTGTGACATTTGATAGCACACAAGGTATTCCTACGGTGTCCGGGAGTTGCATAATCTCATAGTCGGAGGAATGTATATATATGACATGAAGAAAGAGTAGCAATAAAACTGAACGATCATTATGCTAAGCTAACGGATGGGTCTTGTCCATCACATCATTCCACCAATGATGTGATCCCGTTCATCAAATGACAACTCATGTCCATGGCTAGGAAACTTAACCATCTTTGATCAACGAGCTAGTCTAGTAGAGGCATACTAGGGACACGGTGTTTTGTCTATGTATTCACACATGTAACAAGTTTCCGGTTAGTACAATTCTAGCATGAGTAATAAACACTTATCATGAATAAGGAAATATAATATAACAACATTATTATTGCCTCTAGGGCATATTTCCTTCAGTCTCCCAGTTGCACTAGAGTCAATAATCTAAATTACATTATAATGAATCTAACACCCATGGAGTCTTGGTACTGATCATGTTTTGCTCGTGGAAGAGGCTTAGTCAACAGGTCTGCAACATTCAGATCCGTATGTATTTTGCAAATCTCTATGTCTCCCTCCTTGGCCAAATCTCGGATGGAGTTGAAGCGTCTCTTGATGTATTTTGTCTTCTTGTGAAATCTGGATTCCTTCGCCAAGGCAATTGCTCCAGTATTGTCACAAAAGATTTTCATTGGACCCTATGCACTAGGTATTACACCTAGATCGGATATGAACTCCTTCATCTAGACTCCTTCATTTGCTTCTTCCAAAGCAGCATGTACTCTGCTTCACACGTAGATCCCGCCACGACGCTCTGCTTGGAACTGCACCAACTGACAGCTCCACCATTCAATAAAAATATGTATCCAGATTGTGATTTAGAATCATCCGGATCAGTGTCAAAGCTAGCGTCGACGTAACCACTTACGACATGCTCTTTGTCACCTCCATAAACAAGAAACATATCCCTAGTCCTTTTAAAGGCACTTCAGGATGTTCTTGACCGCTATCTAGTGATCCACTCCTGGATTACTTTGGTGCCTCCCTGCTAAACTTATACCAAGGCACACATCGGGTCTGGTACACAGCATAGCATACATGATAGAACCTATGGCTGAAGCATAGGGAATGACTTTCATTTTCTCTCTATCTTCTGCAGTGGTCGGGCATTGAGTCTAACTCAACTTCACACCTTGTAACACAGGCAAGAACCCTTTCTTTGACTGATCCATTTTGAACTTCTTGAAAACTTTATCAAGGTATGTGCTTTGTGAAAGTCCTATTAAGCGTCTTGATCTATCTCTATAGATCTTGATTCCCAATATATAATTAGCTTCACTGAGGTATTTCCTTGAAAAACTCTTATTCAAGTATCCTTTTATGCTATCCAGAAATTATACATCATTTCCAATCAACAATATGTCATCCACATATAATAGTAGAAATGCTATAGAGCTCCCACTCACTTTCTTGTAAATACAGGTTTCTCCAAAAGTCTGTATAAAACCATATGCTTTGATCACCTCATCAAAGCGTATGTTCCAACTCCAAGATGCTTGCACCAGTCCATAAATGGATTGCTGGAGCTTGTACACTTTGTTAGCACCTTTAGGATTGACAAAACCTTCTGGTTGCATTATATACAACTCTTCTTTAAGAAATCCATTAAGGAATGCAGTTTTGACATCCATTTGCCAGATTTCATAATCATAAAATGCGGCAATTGCTAACATGATTCGGACAAACTTAAGCATCGCTACGGGTGAGAAAGTCTCATCGTAGTCAACTCCTTGAACTTGTCGAAAACTTTTTGCGACAAGTCGAGCTTTATAGACAGTAACATTACCATCAGTGTCAGTCTTATTCTTGAAGATCCATTTATTCTCTATGGGTTGCAGATCATCAGGCAGATCCACCAAAGTCCACACTTTGTTTTCATACATGGATCCTATCTCAAATTTCATGGCCTCAAGCCATTTATCAGAATCTGGGCTCATCATAGCTTCTTCATAGTTCGTAGGTTTGTCATGGTCAAGTAACATGACCTCTGAACAGGATTACCGTACCACTCTGGTGCGGATCATGCTCTGCTTGACCTACGAGGTTCTGTAGCAACTTGATCTGAAGTTTCATGATTTTTATCATTAGCTTCCTCTCTAGTTGGTGTAGGCATCACGGGAACAGATTTCTCGCATGAGTTACTTTCCAAATTGAGAGTAGGTACAATTACCTCATCAAGTTCTACTTTCCTCCCACTCACTTCTTTCGAGAGAATCTCCTTCTCTAGAAAGGTTTCGTTCTTAGCAACAAAAATCTTGCCTTCGGACTTGTGGTAGAAGGTGTACCCAATTGTTTCTTTAGGGTATTGTCGGTGTCAAAACCGATGGATCTCGGATAGGGGGTCCCGAACTGTGCGTCTAGGCGGATGGTAACAAGAGACAAAGGACACGATGTTTTTACCCAGGTTCGAGCCCTCTCGGTGGAGGTAAAACCCTGCTCCTGCTTGATTGATATTGATGATATGGGTAGTACAAGAGTAGATCTACCACGAGATCAAGGAGGCTAAACCCTAGAAGCTAGCCTATGGTATGATTGTTGTTCGTCCTACGGACTAAAGCCCTCCGGTTTATATAGACACCGGAGAGGGCTAAGGTTACACAGAGTCGGTTACAATGGTAGGGAATCTACATATCCGTATCGCCAAGCTTGCCTTCCACGCCAAGGAAAGTCCCATCCGGACACGGGACGGAGTCTTCAATCTTGTATCTTCATAGCCTTGGAGTCCGCCGACGGTGATAGTTCGCTATCCGACACCCCTAGTCCAGACTCCTCAAGAGTCCCTCGAACCAGGCTTCAATGACGACGAGTCCGGTGCCCATACTGTCTTCGGCATTGCAAGGCGGGTTCCTCCTCCGAATAATTCATAGAAGATTTTGAACACCAAGATAGTGTCCGGCTCTGCAAAATAAGTTCCACATACCACCGTAGAGAGAATAATATTTACACAAGTTCAATCTGCCGACGTATCTCGTGGCATGACGTCACACCATGGCCAAGCCTTTATTCGAATCGTTTTTATCGTCCCACCTCAGCGCGTTTTAGCCAAGCGGTTTAATTGGCACGTCTTGTCCAAGCAGAGATCGTGTCCCCTTATTCCGGGATTCTCATCAATACTGGCGTGGGTAACCCAACCGCGCCATTGATTGCGGTGCTTGGGAGATAAGCGCGTTTTACCAGGCCGATGGGGACACATAGTTTCGTCCGCCCATATATAAGGGGATAAGGATCCCCCTTTTTACCTACGCCTTCTTCCTCCTTTGCTTATCCATCTCACAAGACTGAGCCCAGCGCCTAAGTCCGCACATCTCACCTCGACCTTCTCCGACCATGTCCGGAGCGGGAGGCAAGTGGATGGCCTCCTCCGTCATGGAGGGGCACATCAAAAGGCTGCGCAAGGCCGGATACCTGTTTAGCGACATTGCGCATCGGCTCCCCGACGAGGGGCAGCTCATCCCCACCCCCAGGCCCCATGAGAGGGTGGTGTTCCTTCCCCATTTCCTCCGCGGACTGGGCTTCCCACTCCACCCATTTGTCCGGGGGCTCATGTTCTACTATGGCCTGGATTTCCATGATCTGGCCCCGAATTTCATCCTCAACATCTTGGCGTTTATCGCCGTGTGCGAGGCCTTCCTCTGCATCCAGCCCCACTTCGGCTTATGGCTAAAGACTTTTAATGTCAAGCCGAAGGTAGTGGGCGGCCGCCAAGCGGAGTGCGGAGGCGCCATGGTGGGCAAGATGCCCAACGTCACCTGGCTCGAGGGCGCCTTCGTGGAAACCATCAAGGGGTGGCAGTCGGGGTGGTTTTACGTCACCGAGCCGCGTGACCCTGAATGGGCAGCGGCCCCCAAATTCAGATCTGGCATCCCCACACGGCTCACCTCCTGGAAAGAGAAGGGCCTGACATGGAGCGATTCGGAGGAGCTGACCGGACTCCAATCCTGTGTCCAATCCCTGGTGAACAAGAAGCTCAAGCTTGTCAACGTAGTCCAGGTTATGCTCATCCGCCGGATTCTCCCGTGCCAACAACGGGCTTTCAACTTGTGGGAGTTTGATCCGGCCCAGCACTAGACCTTGAGCAGGCTCTTCGACACTATGTATGAAGAGGCCTGGAGGGTGCTGTTCAAGGGCGCCGAGGCTCCCGCATCCGCTACCGAAGATCGCGGATTCAGCTTGCAGCGTCAAGCTGGCGAGGTAAGCTATTTTACCCTTTACGGGACACTTGTTTTCCATAGTTTGACTCTAAACTCCCTTTACCTTTAACAGTCCTAGCAGAAGACGTCCGGGCAGGTTAACTATTCGGCTCCCTTGCCAGAAGGCCCAGCGGATGCCCGATTAACGGGGCTGCTGGTCCCGGCGCCTTACATGGTGCCGGAGAAGAAGGCCAAGAAGAAGGCCACGGGAACTCGGAGGAGTTCCCGGCGCCAGGTGTTATCGGACTCATCGTCCGATGACTCTGAGGCGGACTCCTCCCACGAAGACGAGGAGGAGAAAAAAGAGGCCTCTCCCCCAGCGGGGGGAGAGAAGAAAAGGAAGGCTTCCCCAATGGAGGAGGCCGAAGGGTCCAAGAACGGACTGTTCAACCAACGCCGACGACGGCGAAGAGGAGTGGTCCTCAAGGGCCAAGCCCCTGGCGAGATCGTGAGTGTCCGGATTCCAGAATAACTTATGATTTTCCTTTCATCGCATAGTGTCTTCTGACGCCGAACACAACCATGTAGCCCGCCCAAGGATGACCTCCCCGCTTCATTGAGTGGGTCCCTGGGTTCGTCGGATGTGAATAGTGCTTCACTTCCGACTGCCTCCTCCCCCCGTGACGCAGATGACGCCGAGGTGGGATCCCAGAAGGGGACCAGCCAGGAGGAGGAGGTCTCGGAGGTGCCGTAGGGCAACCTCCCGGACTTTGAACCGGACTCTGCACCGGAACCTTCGGTGGTTCCAGAGTCCGGCAGGCGGCCCCTTCGTTAGAAGGGTGGGACAGCGACGCCAGTGACCTCTGTCCAATCGGAGGCGCCGGATAATTTGCTGGAGGCACTCAACGGCGCCTCCATTGACGAGGAGCACCACACTGTTATGAGTGCGGTGATTCAGAAAGTTCAGTCCGCCAAGAGCGGGCTGACTGAAGCCTGTACCAGCCTTTTAACAGGCTTTGAGGTAAGGAATTTAAGATATGTAAAATAGTACCAAGATAGACAGAGCCCTCGATGCTGGGCCATGCTCGGAAAGAAAAGCCGAGTTGAGGATCTTAATAAGATATAAGCAGGAGTCTAACATAAGTATGTCAATATGGGAATGCAGGCTGCGCTGCTGACCTCTGCCGCACTGACTGCGGAGGTCAATGCATTGAAGCAGAGCCTCGAGTGGTCCGAGAACGAGCTCGACCGTGCGAAGAAGCAGCTCGAGGACAAGGAAGGTAAGAAATACCTTATTAAAGTTATACCTTATAGAAAAGGATTTTGGTTACAAAAAATGAAAGGAATAACGTGGGTATTGCATGGGCTACGAACGAGGTGGTGACCCTGAAGGAAGCGGTGTCCGAGGCCGAACGCAATGCAGCCGCGGAACGCATGGAGCGAGAGAAGCAGGAGGTGCGGGTGGCGGAGGTGTGGCAAGAGCTCCAGGATCTCGTGGAAAAACATGAGAGTTTGGAGCGTGACTCGAAGACTCGAGAATCCGAGCTCGCCTCGGCTCTTGAGAGTGCCAGAGCCGCCAAGGCTGAAGCCCAAAAAGCCCTCCAGGAGATTGAGGCGATAAAGAAGATAGCGGCGGGTAAGGCATTCTTCATGCAAAGCAAGCATGTGAAAGTGAATTACTTGTTACTTACCTGAATCCGGAGCTCTCCAGGAGCATTCGCAGATCTGCCCCGCAGTGTCTGATGCTGTCGCATTCTACCGGGCTGAGGAGGGGAGCTCGACGGAGAAGGTATTCTGGTCTCAGTATGCTGAGGTCGGACATCCGGTGCCCCTGAGCGACCAGCTGAAGCAGCTGGTCGAGCTCCACAAGGTGGCCGAACAGGCCATGAAGGGCCTCATGGTTCGGCTGTGGCCCAAAGAATCCATGTCTGGGAGCTACTTTGGTCTAGTGCGGCGGCTGGTGGACGCCTGTCCATGGGTTGAAGTCATCAAGCACTCCGCCTGCATTGAAGGTGCCCGTCGGGCCCTTGCCCGTGCTAAAGTGCACTGGGGCAGGATGGACGCCGAGAAGCTTGTGACGGACGCGCCACCACCAGGCAAGGAGTATCGCATGCCCGAGATGTACTATAAGGGTGTCCTGAAGGGTGCCCGCCTTATAGCGGGTGAATGCTCCAAAGATGTAATTTTTGAGTAGACTCGCATTTTGTTATCCTATGCGCTGAAAACTTTGTTCATATGCACTAAGCAACGCCTGTTAATTTAAATATTACCTTCTGTGCGGCCGTTTATCAAATCCGAGAGATGGCAAGTCGTTGGCTTCAGCCCCCATGCCACGAGTGTAGGGTGTTCGGGATAAACTTGAGCGCTCTTGTTCCCATTTTTGGGTCCTTCTAGGGAGGCGCTCAACACAACGAACGAGGCAACCGGACTTATAATGCTTGAACACTCCCACTTAGCCATAGAAATCTATAATTTTAATTTCGCGAAGCCCCTAGTGTTCGAAGGTCAATTGGGCTCTATCCACTCTGGCCGGACAAAGCCGGCTCCTCGCCTAAGTGGCATAAGTCTTTAGGGACTCAAAAACCTCTCTAACAGCGACCAACTCTCGCTTTATCATGACGGTCAGTTTTAGCTTTCCATCGAGGTGCTCGACCCAACTCAACTGGGGCACAATTGCAGTGGTTCTCCCAGCTACCTTAGCCGATATAACGGAACATAAGGTACCAAAACATGGGAGCCGGGCAAACCCAACTATTGACCCAAGACATGATTCGAGCCGATGCATATAATGCTATAAGTTCGGGTGCCGACTTGTGAAAGTGTTCAGACTTATCACACCATAATTTGGGGAACTTAAGACCTGGGTATTTGGCCGCACTAAAGCGCATTTGATGCAACATGTCATAAGTGAACATATATAGATAGAAAAAGGAATGCAATGATAGGCAAAAAGCGATGCATTGTTTATTCAAAAAATACTGCAATGAAAGCAGAACGATACAAATAGTGCGGTAAGCAAGGGATTCGACTATTTAACATGTCCCTCTCCAGGGATAGGCTGCGGAATGGTATGTAAAACAGGTATTATGCTCGTAATGGAGACCACCTGGATACTCGACGTAGCTTTTTTGCTTCCCTGGCTGTTGCATCGTGAGTTCGGCAAGTCTATTGCCGGACAAGGCTTCTGGAGAACGGAGTCCTGAGAATAAGAAAAAAGAAAAAAAGAATGACACATTTGGGAGCCCCTGGTGTGGTTGAGCCGCACTCTGGGCATGCCGTGGTCGTGCCCCTCCCCCTATGCCCATGGTATCTCCAGAGCGTAGTGATGTACGCGTGGTACTGGTCTCGCGATTTCGCGAGGGCTGGGGTTGGGGCCGCATTGCTACGCGTGCTCGGAACGTGCCAGGTGGTCTTGTTGTAGGTTACTCCAGGCGTGCTTGACGGTGTCCGGTCGCTTAACAGCCGGACTCGAGAATTGCCTTAAGAGGCTACTCTGTACTTTCGCCGCGAGAGCCGCTGTATGCTCCTCCGTTCGGAGAGAGCATTCGGTGTTTCCGTTGACCGTAATGACTCCTCGAGGGCCTGACATCTTGAGATTGAGGTATGCGTAGTGTGGCACCGCATTGAACTTTGCGAATGCGGTTCGTCCGAGCAGTGCGTGATAGCCTCTGCGGAACGGGACTATGTCGAATATTAACTCCTCGCTTCGGAAGTTATTCGGGGATCCGAAGACCACTTCAAGTGTGACTGAGCCTGTACAATTGGCCTCTACACCTGGTATGACGCCTTTGAAGGTTGTCTTTGTAGGTTCAATCCTTGAGGGGTCTATGCCCATCTTGCGATCAGATCCCGATAAAGCAGGTTCAGTTGCTGCCACCGCCCATCGTGACTCTAGTGAGGTGAAACTGGCCGATGATTGGATCTAAGACCAATGCGCGAATCCGCCATGGCAGATGTTAGTGGGTGGTCCTTCGATCAAAAGTGATCGGGCATGAGGACCACGGATTGAACTTTGGGGCGACCGCTCCATCGCATATACGCCCCTCGAGTGCACGCTCGCTCCCTCTTGGGTATGTGGGTTGCGATATCATGTTCACCGTCCGCACTTGTGGGGGAAACCTTCATCATCTATTGTTCGGGCGGCCGGTCTCTTCTTGGTCATCGCTATGTAGCCCCTTGTCATTGTTTTCGCAATTAACTTGCTCGCTGCTTGAACACCCAACAATCCCTCTGGTGTGATTAGCTGGTTTTTCGGGGTGCCGTATCCGCACGAGCGATCGAGTATCCGGTCTAAATTGATGGGCCCGAGTAGTTCTTTTGAATGGCTTTTTCCATCGACCGGTTTAGAGCCTCAATCCGCGCTGATCGCTGTATCTTTAGTATTATCGCCAGCACGCGGCGCTTGTGCTTATTTGCGACGCGACCTGCCATTGCTGTCTTTGGTATTCAACTACCAGCGTTTTGGTTAGGTTGTTACTGCGAGCTAGCCAGCTGTCCTCTCCCGCACAGAAGCGGGCCATGAGTGACGTGAGGGCTGCCATGGATTTCGCTTTTCCTGTCCTAGGTGCCGGGCCAGCCACTCGTCATGGATGTTATGTTTGAAGGCTGCAAGGGCCTCTCGCATCCGCATACCGACGATTTGATTTTTCTTGGTTAAGAACCATGTCCGAATTGTCCGGTCGATTCGTCTGGCTGCTGAATTATGTGGCTTAGGTCATCGGCGTCGGTGGTCGCACGATGTGCCCCGGAAGTTATCAAGGAATGCGGCTTCCGTGTCCTCCCAACACCCAATTGATTCTCTGGCAAGCTGTTGAGCCAATGCCGAGCTGGTCCTTAAGCTTGAGGGAGGTATTTGATGGCATGAAGATCATCACCAAGGGCCATGTGGATAGGAGATAGTCCTCATCCAAACCGCAGGATCTGTTGTGCCGTCAGATGATTCAATGTTTACGGGTTTGAAACCCTCGAGGATTTGATGATCCATTACTTCGCCTATGAAGCATAGTGGTGTGCGGCGCCTCAGATATTATATCACGACGCAGCTCAAACGAGCTTTGTCATCGTGTTCGCCCGCCGCATTGCTGTATCCGGCGTGACAATTGTCGTCACGTATCGTGGGGCGCCCACGCAATCCGTAGATCGATCTTGTTTGTCTTGCCTTGTCCTCCAATATGTCTTGCAAGTCCGGCGCATTCCCCCGTGGCTCTGTATTCGAGCGACGCCGGGGTACGGCTTTAGTGGAGGGCCTAGAGGCCTCTTTGTCGCGGCCACGAGGTGGCCGGTCGACCGTATTGTGCACTGGTGATGTAGGTTTGTGTGCTTCCTCCTCTAATCGGGGTAGCAGCTTGCGTTTGGGGTAACTTTTGGAGGGGCATTCAAGTTCATACTCTTCGGCCGCAAGGACTTCAGTCCATCTGTCGGCTAGCAAGTCTTGGTCAGCTCTAAGCTGTTGCTGCTTTTTCTTGAGGCTGCTTGCCGTGGCCATAAGCCTGCGTTTGAAACGCTCTTGTTCGACGGGATCCTCAGGCACGACAAATTCGTCGTCGTCGATGCTTGCCTCGTCTCCGGAGGGAGGCATATAATTATCGGCCTCTACCTCTCTATCTGCCGCTTTCTCATGAGGGCTGGCTTCTCCATCCTCCTGTGCCGAATCTTGCTGGAGGGGGTTGTCTTCGGCACTGTCCGGGGTGTTATTGTCTCCCGTGCCGGAATCTCCATTCTTGCTGCGGCGGGATTTAGAGCGGCGCCGCTGACGCCGGTGCTTAGGCTGTTTCTTGGAGGGGTCATCCTCCGATGTTCCATCGCCATTCCCATCCTTTGGGATGTCCACCATATATATGTCGTATGACGAGGTGGCCTTCCAGTGCCCTGTAGGTGCTGGGTCTTGGTCGTCTCCTACATCATCGTCCATACTGTCGATGTCTTCGGAGTCGAAGTCTAGCATGTCAGTTAAGTCATCGACAGTGGCTACGAAGTGGGTGGTGGGTGGGCTTTGAATTTCTTCGTCGTTCGCATCCCAAACGTCCTGACCATAATCCGGCCAGGGCTCTTCTGATAAAGAGAGACACTTTAGCGAATTCAGGATGTCGCCAAAAGGTGAGTGCTGAAAGATGTCTGCGGCAGTGAACTCCATGATCGGCGCCCAATCGGACTCGATTGGCAGGGGCGCGGGAGGTTCGGAGTCCGGCGAGGAATCCGGCACCTTGGAGTCATGGGCTTTGCGAAAGGCAGGGTCAGTACTCGGCTCTATCGCCGTAGAGGTAGCAGCCCCCGAGGCGGTGTCCAGCCACCCAGCCTCGATCGGCGCAGTCGGCTCCGATCTAAGGGTCAGAGCTGATTCTTGTGCGGCCTCCAGGGCACTGTCCGGCAGCAGAGCTAAATCCTGCCCATCGTGACAGTGCGGCACGCTCGGCTGTGGCTAGAATCCGTGGAAGATCAAGTCTCCGCGGATGTCGGCCGTGTAGTTCAAACTTCCAAATCTGATCTCGATGGCTGGGCGAAGCTGATTCGCTCCGTGCCAAGTGAATTGGCCCACAAAGGCAAAGCCACCGAATCACGTAAGATCTGTCCGGGAGAAAAGTCTCACACTGGACCGCGTTGTTGTTGATGATCAAGGAGCCATCGGGCCTATAGGTGACGGCTACGAGGAACTCTCAATGAAAGCACCAATGTCGGTGTCAAACCGTGGATCTCGGTAGGGGGTCCCGAACTGTGCGCCTAGGCGGATGGTAACAGGAGACAAGGGACACGATGTTTTTACCCAGGTTCGGGCCCTCTCGGTGGAGGTAAAACCCTACTCCTGCTTGATTGATATTGATGATATGGGTAGTACAAGAGTAGATCTACCACGAGATCAAGGAGGCTAAACCCTAGAAGCTAGCCTATGGTATGATTGTTGTTCGTCCTACGGACTAAAGCCCTCCGGTTTATATAGACACCGGAGAGGGCTAGGGTTACACAGAGTCGGTTACAATGGTAGGGGATCTACATATCCGTATCGCCAAGCTTGCCTTCCACGCCAAGGAAAGTCCCATCCGGACACGGTACGGAGTCTTCAATCTTGTATCTTCATAGCCTTGGAGTCCGGCCGACGGTGATAGTTCGGCTATCCGGACACCCCCTAGTCCAGGACTCCCTCAGGTATCCTATGAAGATGCAATTCTCCAATTTGGGTTCGAGCTTATCAGGCTAAAGCCTTTTGACATAAGCATCGCATCCCCAAATGTCGGTGTACTAAAAGTAGGGGTACCTTAGTACCCCGAACTTGTGCACGGGCAGTTGCAGCACCCCGCGGCAAGGCTCGCCGGGCGCCCGCCAAGACCCTCCGTCATTTCCACTTACTGCCATTCAAGAACAAAGAATCAACCAAGTAGACAAAGCCCTGACAAGAGGAGCTTGCCGGGAAGAACAAGGCCCCGGCAAGAGGAGCTTGCCGGGAAGGCCAACCAAGGCGCTTGCCGCGGCAAGGCTGCCACCCGCCCGAGCTCCAGCAAGATCCAACGACGTGTCACCCTGTGGCCATCCCAGAGCACGTGGCGAGGCGCCAGCAGCCATGCGGTGCGAGGTGGCAAGCGGAGCTGACAAGGAGGCCATCGTGGCGATCGGTGGCGCACCTAACGGTCGCTTCTTGCACTGTTAGCGACCGGACGGGCATTAAATGCCCTTGTCCCCCGCCGCCGAGTTAGGTAGGGACATCATAGACACTGCTGTACCAACCTGCGCTTTTACCCTTCTACCCTCCTTATACACTGCCACCTGTCGGTGACCCCTTAAACTATAAAAGGGAGGCCCATGCGCACGTAGAAAGGGTTCGGAACTTTTCCACACTAGGGTTCCGCAGTTCGTAGATTGGACACCGCGGCATATCCACACTCTCAAGCAAAGAGCAAATACAAACACAAGGCAGCAGTAGGAGTATTATCTCCGAGAGCTCCGGCTGGGTAAAATCCCCTGCAGGTGACTCGATCTGCTCTTCACATGACCTCGCCCCCGCCGACCGAAGGGGCCCCTGCCCCATAGGTGCTCGTTCCCCCCGCGCCATCTTTGGCGCGCCAGGTAGGGGGCGTCGAGGTGGTGCGAACCTGATCCGGTCTCCGCGCGCGCTACATCAACATCTTCGTCAACATGCCACCGAAGAAGAAGGCCTCGAAGGTAGCCGCTCCGTCTGCGACCGTCTTATCGCCACCGGAGCAAACAGGCGGTGGGGCAGACGCCGGCGGAGGAGCGGGCGCCGGTGGCGGCACTCACGTCGTCACCAGGTCCAAAGACAAGGCCCCGCAAGCTTCAGCGTCTGGATATCCACCGCGCCCCTCTCAGGAGGTGCAAGATCAACAACGCCACGGTGCCCCTAGCACCGTGCTCGCGTTGGAACAAGGCCAAGCTGGTGGGTCACGGGGCGTTCAAGACCAGCGTGCACGCCAGCATGCTGGTGCGAGTGAAGTACGATCGCCCGGACGGGGTGTTGCTCCTTACAATCCAATTGGGAGTCCGAGCACATCCCGTTCCTCGCGCCGCTCGTCGCCACCGCCACCCAAGACTGCAGAGGAAGCGGTGGCCCGAGCCCAGCTGCTCCTAGACTACCCTCCGGCGCCACACAAGATTGACGATTGGAGGATGACCATTTATAGCCTCATCGGCTTCGCCAACGGCGACAAGCCCCGGCAACTGAGCGCATCGAAGCCCCGGCAAGGCGCCCAGGCGCAAGCCGACGCCGACAAGACCGCTGGGGGTGCCACTACCATGCACTCTCGCTCAAGGCCGAGATCGCCCACTTGCCGGGTCAACCCCGACGCCGATTTCCATCAAGGTTGCCGGACCCGCGAACTCGCCGTGACCAACGCCAAGTTCTTCAAGAACGACGACACGAAGACGCTCGTACTCGCATCGAGCGCAGAAGAGAAGCGCGACGTCAATCTGACCAGCGCGCTGGGCACACTGTCGATGTGCATGCGCCAGGGGAACCAGGCGACTTGCCGTATGCGGCAGGTTGCCCTGCGTTCACCCATGAGCTGCGGTAAGTCCAGTGGCCCAGTACCAAGAACTTCAAGCCAAACGTGCCCGAGAAGTACGATGGCAGGATACATCCGTCGGAGTTCCTTAGCGTCTACACCATCGCGGTGCAGGCTGCCGGGGGGCGAGACGAGAAGATCCTCGCCAACTACTTCCCGCTGGTGCTCAAGCCCAACGTCAGATCTTGGCTCATGCACTTGCCGGACGGCTCCATATCTTCATGGGCGGACCTGTGTCACCAGTTTGTTGGCGCCTTCACTGGCGGCCACAAACCCCATGGTCAGGAGAGCGATCTGCATCTGCTCGTCCAGAAGGAGGGAGAGCCCCTGCGCAAGTACATACAGAGATTCAGCCAGGTGCAGCGCAGCATCCCAGACGTCCACCCTGCCGCGGTTATCAGCGTGTTCCATCAGAACGTGCGCAACCGCCGGATGAGGGAGGAGATGGCGATGTGCAAGATCAGAGATGTCAGCGAGCTATATGCTCTGGCCAACAAGTGTGCCCGGGCTGAGGAGGGGAGGAAAATCCCCGGAGAGACTGCAGGGGCAGAAGGATCTGACAGCGAGGAGGACACCACCCCGGCAAGGATCTGATCGCTTGCCGGGGAGCACCACGCTCCGACAGGATCCCAGATCCTTGCCCTAGAAGCGGATGTTCCCGCAGCAGCATTTACGCCATTAGTCCTTGCCATCGAGCCACAAGCTCCGGCATGGGCACAACAGATCGTCCATTTCCTGCAAACAGGAGAACTTCCCGAGGAACAAGGAGAAGCAGAGAAAGTAGCCCGGCAATCAAGTATGTACCAGTTTGTCGATGACATACTGTACAGAAGAAGATTCAACAGAGTGAAATTGAAGTGCATTTCCCGGGAAGATGGACAGGAGCTGCTGGCAGAGATACATGGAGGCATATGTGGTCACCACATAGGTGCAAGAGCACTTGCCGGCAAGGCTTTCCGGCAAGGTTTCTTCTGGCCAACAGCCCTCCAGGATGCAACTGCACAAGTAACCAAGTGTGAAGCATGCCAGTTCCATTCCAAACAGATTCATCAACCAGCTCAAGCTCTCCAAACAATCCCTTTATCCTGGCCATTCTCGGTCTGGGGGCTCGACATCCTCGGCCCCTTCCCCCGAGCTGTCGGGGGCTTTGAGGACTTGTACGTTGCAATCGACAAGTTCACAAAGTGTCCTGAAGTGGAACCAGTGAGGAAGGTGACTGCACAGTCAGCCGTCAAGTTCTTCAGGTCAATTGTTTGCCGTTTCGGAATCCCTAGCAGGATTATCACTGACAATGGCACACAATTCACGAGCCGCGCCTTCATGCAGTACGTCCAAGATCTTGGCACCAAGATCTGCTTCGCTTCTGTTGCTCACCCGAGAAGCAACGGTCAAGCGGAGAGAGTGAACGCTGAAGTACTGCGCGGGCTCAAGACCAGAACTTTCGACAGGCTGCACAAGTGCGGAAGGAATTGGATCGAGCAGCTGCCAGTGGTTCTTTGGTCGATCAGAACGACGCCGAATCGGGCCACTGGCCAGACACCCTTTGCTCTTGTCTACGGAGTAGAGGCAGTTCTCCCCACGGAACTCGTATACGGATCGCCTCGAGTGCTCGCTTATGATGAGCTTGAGCAAGAGCAGCTGCGACAAGATGATGCGCTGCTCCTCGAGGAGAATCGCCTTCAGTTGCAGCGAGCTGCTCGCTACCAGCAAGCTTTGCGCCGCTACCATAGCCGCAAAGTTAATGCCAGAAGCTTCGAGGAAGGCGACCTTGTTCTTCGGCGTGTTCAATCCGCCAAGAATTCCAACAAGTTGACGCCGAAGTGGGAAGGCCCTTATCGGGTGAAACGAGTCACTAGGCCCGGCGCTGTCCGCCTTGAGACCGAAGATGGCATTCCGGTGAGCAACTCCTGGAACATAGAACATCTTCGCAAGTTTTACCCGTAAGGCGCGATTGCCGGGCCCCGTTCCGACAACCACCTTTTGTACAAGCCTTGCCGCTGTTGCATGTAACCCTTTGTACAAAGCCGGGCGCAGCTCCCGTGCGTAAATAAAGTTTATGTGCCCCGCACACCCTGTCAAATTTAATGCATCTTTCTTTTTGCGTATATATCTGACACTTTGTGCAGCACTTATCCCCGGTAAGCAAATAGCAAACTATAGGATCGAAAGTATGTCTAGAGGGGGGGGGGGTGATTAGACTACTTGACAATATAAAAATTCAGCCTTTTGATTAAGACAAGTTTTTGGCAGATTCACGATAATGACCAAGTCAAGTATCACCCTACACATGCAATTCTAGAGTATAGGCAGCGGAAAGTAAATTGCACATGTAGTAAAGAGAGGTGGAGAAGAGCAAACGCAATTTGGAGACACGGAGATTTTTCTCGTGGTTCCGATAGGTGGTGCCATCGTCAATCCACGTTGATGGAGACTTCAACCCACGGAGGGTAACGGCTGCGAGAGTCCACGGAGGGCTCCACCCACGAAGGGTCCACGAAGAAGCAACCTTGTCTATGCCATCATGGCATACGCCCACGGAGGACTAGCCTTACTCGGGGTAGATCTTCACGAAGTAGGCGATCTCCTTGCCCTTACAAACTTCTTGGTTCAACTCCACATCTCGACGGAGGCTCCCAAGCGACACCTAACCAATCTAGGAGGCACCACCTCCAAAAGGTAATAGATGGTGTTGATGATGATGAACTCCTTGCTCTTGTGCTTCAAATGATAATCTCCCCAACACTCAACTCTCCTCACTGATTTGGCTGTGGTGGAAGAAAGGATTGAGTGGAAAGCAACTTGGGAAGGCTAGAGATCAAGTTTCATATGGTGGGAGTGGAGCAACTTGATCTCAACACAAGGGTAGGTAGTTTTCTTCTCAGAAATGTAAGGTAGGAGTGGTAGTTCTTTCTGATGGCTCTCTCCACGAATGAAGAGGAGGTGGAGGGGTATTTATAGCCTCCACACAAAATCCAACCGTTACACACATTTGACCAATCTCGGTCAGACCGAAGTTGACAACTCGGTGAGACCGAAAGTTCAAATCTTGTGAACGTTGGGATTTTTGGTGGGACCGAAAATACAATCTCGGTGAGTCCGATTCTTCCAAAGACTAGGGTTTGCCAATCTCGGTGGGACCGACTTTATCATCTCGGTGACACCGATTTGATGACAGAAGGTTACAGAAGCTTGGCAACACTAGTTTCGGTGAGACCGAGTTTGGAATCGGAAAATCCGAAATATCTAGGGTTTGGCTTTGTGGCTGAGGTGGTTCATCTCGGTGTGACTGAGTTTAGGAAATCGGTGGGACCGAGATTACTTATGAGTGTATGTTGGAATGAAAGATTGCTGATGGTTTGGGAGATGTATCACTAAGCACTTTGAGCAACCAGATCATTAACATAACCTCATCCCCTTTTAATAGTATTGGCTTTCCTATAGACTCAATGTGATCTTGGATCACTAAACCAAAACTGGAGTCTTGAGCTTTTGCCAATGCTTGCCTTAGCATTTTGAGGGGTCCACTTCTTCAGTCATTGCCATACCCATATCACTGAACTTTCTGAAATGATTCTCAAGAAAATATTAGTTCAATGATATATATGTTGTTATTAATTACCAAAACCACCCGGGGATTAGTTGCACTTTCAATCTCCCCCTTTTTGGTAATTGATGACAACATATAGATCAAAGCTTCGACAAATGATATAATCAATGAATAATATTGTCGCTTTGAGAAGTATGTGATAAGCAAGAGCTCCCCTAAATTTGTGCATTATTTAAGATTTATGCTTGAATGCAAATGCACAATCGATTAGGATCATGGGTCACTCTTCCATGTCACATACATCTTGGTGGAGCGCACAAAATGATAAGAATGAACAGCATGCACTCAATCACCAAGACATGAGTAAATGGTCATACAAGATATGAATAGCATATGATAAGCATTAAGCACACATTAAGGTATAGTACGACCAAGCACTCATCAAAGTAGAGCAAACGAGTATCAAACACACGGAATGTCTCAAAATCTCAAAAGTATCTCAAAAGACCGCAAATGAAACGAAGAGCAAAAGCGAGCACTCTCTCTCGAAGTCCTATGATCTATACAATTTCTCCCCCTTTGGCAACAAGTTACCAAAAAGTTCGAAAGGTATAGAGCTAAACGTCACTAGGGACTCTGCTGGCGGCTCCTGTCTGGGTTGATGGAGTTGAGATGGCTGCATCTGCAAAGGCTTCAGCTGATGTCTGTGGAGCTGGAGGAGTGGACACTGGAGCTGGAGCTGGAACTGACGGAGCTGTGGGAGGTGCTGATGCTGTAGCCCTGGTGTCTGTCACTGGAATAGCAGCTGATCGGGGTCTGGTAGGAACCGGAGCAGGCTGTTCATCATCATCCTGGACTAGGTCATCTTGCATCTCACGCATGAGCTCTTCCTTCTCCCTCTTTGCTTCCTCGATATCTGCCTCAAGCTTGTTGACAGTGACTTGCACTTCAGTCAGCTTCACATCCAGAGCATGGATCTTGTCTTCAACAATCCTCTCAAGACTCTCCTGAGACTGCACAATGCTGGCCAGGCGTTGTTCAATCCTCTGGGTAGCTTCAAGGAGCTGCTCTCCAACACTCTTGGGTTTAGCTGCTGCTGCTGCTGCTTCCTTCTCAGCTTTGGCTTGTTTGGCAGCTTCAGACTTTGCTTGACCTTCAACAGACGTGGGATCATCCTCAGTCATCACAACTTCATTGCCCTCATGCTCAGGCTGCAGTGGCAAGTGTGGTCTTTCCAACAAGTAGGTGCCCGTGCCAAACTTGGCATTGATAAGCATCTGAATGTGCGGGGCAAATCCACATGACCTCTTCTGGTCTGCTGCAGTCCTCTTGATAGTCTCAACTATCAGGTCCATCACCTTGAAAGGTGCCTTCTGATCAAGTATATGCAGCATGTTGATAGAATACCCTCTTATCATGCGATGATCTCCAGACTTGGGCATCAAGGTGTGCCTCAGAATTGTGTTTGTGGTAGGTAGACCTGCCTGGAGATGATACACTGAGCCGAGCTTCCAGATTTCCACATCCTTAGCTGGTACCTCATTGTACATATTTTTCATAGACTCATGGTTTTTCTTGGGAATTCCATAGACATCAACATCATCCTCTCTCTGCACTGGAGCATTCAGCAGTGCTGCCCATTCTTCAACAGTTGAAGAGAATCTCTGACCTTCAGTCATCCATACAATCCTGCCATCTGGATAGAAATGAGCTGTGGCATAGAATTGCATGATCATCTCATCATTCCAATCTGTCAACTTCTGACCAACGAAATCAGCAACACCACATGCAGTAAAGCTCTCATGCACATGTGGAAAGAAGTCTCTGTGCTCTTCACTGTCAATGTATGCCCAGTCAACATAGCGAGTGTCTGCAACAATGGGCTTCTTGTCCATAAGCACAGTCTCATAGAAATCCTGCTGCTCTCTGGTGTGGAACCTTGGGTCAACAGCAGTCCTTCTCCTCACAGCATATGGATCTGCTTGTCTCCATAGCCTGAGACCTCTATCCTTTCTTTCCTTCATGTTTTCAGCTCGAGGATGAGCATCATTCTGAATTGGCAGTCTCTGACGAAGTTTCAGCAATACAGGTGCCTCATCATCTGACTCAGCTGGTGGCACATTGTCTTTCTTCTTCTCTGAAGCTGGAATGTTTCTGACTGTTTTCTTGGGCTTGGCAGCAGGCTTGGCTTGAGCTGCCTTTGCTGGAGCAGATGGCTTAGACTTTGAAGGTGCTCCTGCCCTGATGGCATCGCCCATGAACTTAGGCTTCTGAGGAGGAGGCTGGGGTGCTTCCTCATCATCATCATCTGCTGCTTCATCATGCACAATCCTCTTCCTCTTGGAAGTTTTCTTCACCTTGCTCGAGGTTTCTTCTTCCATGCTCAGCTTCTTGGCAACAGTGGACTTCTTCACTTTACTGGTGCCTTTCTTGGTTTGTTGCCCTTGATGCTCTTTGGCAACAACTTTCCTCTTTGGCTTGGAGGAGATCTCTTCCTCAGCAATGAAGTCAGAATCTTCTTCATCAGAATTCTTCTTCTTCCTGGCCCTGGTGGCAGCAGGAGGCAAACCACTTGGTGTGCTCCTCTCACCATCATCAGAAAAGCTGCTGGCCTCAGGACTAGTGCCTGCCTCTGGAATATCAGCAATTGGAGATTCAGACCTGTTCTGGCTGTCACTGGCATCTGACATGGCTGACAACCTGTGAATAGATTAGGTATAGGCAGAGAAGAAGAGTTATCACAAACTGCAGAAGATTTTGCAAAAAAATGAGTTCAAATTTCAGTTTTAGGTTTTCACAGAATGCATTTCGGTCAGACCGAGTCTAAAATTCGGTGAATCCGAAGTGTTCAAACAGAAGCATTCACACCACTTTCGGTTAGACCGATGTGGGTTTCGTCCTGCCGAAAACACTAGGGTTTCACTAAATCCTCATTTCGTCGCACCGATTTGCACAACTCGTTGGACCGAAGGTGCAAAGGTGCAATGGCCAGAGGCCAAATCGGTCATACCGAGAATGTAAAATCGGTCTTACCGAGATGTATTCGGCGGAAACCTAACCCTAAAACTTTTACTCGAATTTCGTTCAAAGGAACTAATCTGGTGTATGGAAGATCTCAAACGTGGCAAGATGCTAGGCAAACCTATCGTGCATTGAATCGGAGATGGGAACACGAGAGGGATCGAAACTCACCCTAACTTGGTGGAGTTCCTCTACGGCGGCAACGGCGCGGAGAGATTGTCCGTTGACGGCGACGGAGACCTGCGGCGAGGGCGCACAGGCGACGACGGAGACGATCCGGAGACCACGGCGACGGCAGCAAAGGGTTTGGGGGCGAGGCGTTTTGAAGAAGGAATCAACGCGCGCTGCCCTCAGATATATATACCCTTTAGCTGTCGGTGGGACCGAGTTGTAAAACTCGGTGGCACCGAGATGGTTAACTGCAAGCAGTTACACACTTCGGTCACGCCGAAAATCACAACTCGGTTTCACCGAGGTGAAAACCTAGATCAATCCAAGTGCTTTCGGTCTGTCCGATTTGAGTGGGTTGGTCTGACCGAAAATACTTAGAAGGTTTTGGAAGTTTAGTCTTAGACGGATCGGTGGCTCCGAGTGCTCCTCACTCGGTGGGTCCGAAAATGACTTGATCAAAGTTTGTGATATAAGCATGAATAGAATTTGAGACAAGAAAGCATAGATAGCTAGGGGAGGAACTTAGGCATTCTTGTCCATCCATTTGGTCATAAAAATCCAAAAGACCAAAGCAACAAATGGATGACCTTGAATGGATAAAATTATGCATCCAACATGCTCACACAATAAGATAGCAAATGAAATATGTGTCAAACATGCACAAACAAAACACTAGCTACTATCACACAATTTGTCGATGACTAGGTCATCTATATATGAGTATATTGACTTAGGAGTCAAATGAGAACATTTGATCATAGGTCATACTCATCGTTTAAGCACAAGTGGGGTTACCACTTTTACATAAAGCATTAATGTGTTTACATCATTTGAAGATGCTTTAGCTCAATTCTTTAGAGCAAAGCTCCCCTAGATGTGAGAACCCCTTTAAAGGGTCAAACTAACCTTGGGTTGTCGAGAAGACTTCATGTAGATGTTGAAGATGTGGATGCTCAATGTTGATGAAGATCATCAAGAGTTGGGAGCAATCCTTTGGATTCGGCACTTTCAATACCTACATGGGTTAGTCCCACAAGGAACAAACAAGGATATCCATGGACATAGATTGAAGTTCACAATAAATGATGTCCATGAAAGCAATGATTACCTTGTCCCTTGACTTACCAACAAGAGGGTTTGTGACTCCATGAACTAGTGCAAGATGTGGAAGTTGATTGCACAAGTTCTTGCCAAAATGAATGTGAGTGAAGTATGTTGGCGGAGTCACCCTCAAGAACTCTCTAGTTCTTCTTCTTCGGGATCCACATCATCTTGATGGGAATCCTTGGGGTAGTAGTTGAGCTTGACGAAGTAGAACTTGACGTGTCCTTGGGAACCCACTTGACCATGGCCTTAGGTGCTTCAATAAATGCATCAATCTCCTCTTGAAGCTTGTCCTTGCCTTTTAGCTTGTGGTCTTGTGGTGGAAGGTCATCTTGAGCTTGTTCCACATTGGAAGAAGTAGGATCATACTTCTCCTTTTGAGAAACAAACATTGGAGTGGGATATTGACCTTCTTCCCATTCAACACCCTCGGCGTTGAACTTTCGCTCAAAACCAATTCCTTGATTCTTCCGGTGCCTTCCTTGCTTGCGTAACAATTTCTCAAAGTTCTTGCTTCCGCAAGGCTCTTGTAGACACCTTTCTATAATCCCTTTCAATAAACTATTTTCTTGCTCAAGTGTAACTTGGCTTGAAACATTGTTAGTGGAATCAAGAGAACTACTAGAAGCAACAATATTGGATTTAGCATGGTTATTGTTACTACTAGATGAAGAATTTTTCTTATGCTTGTCATGCTTAGTTTTAATAGGTGGCAAGAAATTAGACAAGAGAAGTCGTTTGGCAAGATATGAAGAACTCTTCTTTCGAAGATCGTCATTGATAGCTTTTAGAAACTCATGTTCTTGCTCTAGATTGAGCTTCTCAAAGCGTAGCTTCTCATGAGATCTTAGGAGCTCTCTATGATCTTCTTGAGTTGTTTCATGAGCTAACTTAAGAGTGTTTAGTTCTTTAGTTAAACGCTCAATCTCCTTCATAGCATTGTCATTCGACTCTTCTCGACTATAAAGACTACTAGCATGTTCATCATTACTAGGCTCACTAGATTTGTCATGTAAAAGCTCATCTTCACCAAGCAAGTCATCCTCATCACTATCAAAGTCAATGAATTCAGGGTGTGATACCTTGGGGCCTTTTGCCATGAAGCATCTTCCAATTCCCTCATTTGGTGAATCAAATAAGTCATAGGAGTTGGAGTTGGAGGATACGAGAGCAAGACCGGCAACACCTTCATCTTGACTGTATTCGGAGTTGGAGTGATAGCTTCTTTCGAATGATTGTCGGAGTCGGAGCCAAGACCCATTCACCTACATGAGCTTGATGTTTTCTTCTTGTGTAGCTCCTTGATGACTTGTCTTTCCTCTCCGAATCCTTGCTTCTCCGAGAGGATCTTCGCTCATAACGATCATCTCTACTCCTTCTCTCTTCCGAGGTGACTCTTCTCTTGAGCTTCTTCTTCTTGGAGATTCTTCTCTTCTTGTGGGGAGCCGAACACTCATTTGAGTAGTGTCCGGTCTTCCACAATTGTAGCAGTTTCGATCACGACTAGAAGATCTCTTTTCATCATATGATCTAGACTTTGAGCTTCTTTCCTTGCTTCTACTCTTGTAGAATTTGTTGAAGTTCTTCACCATTAGGCTTATCTCTTCATTGGAAACTAGCTTGTCACTTGAGGTTGTGGGAGCTTCAACTGTAGCTTTGTAAGCACCACTTGACTTGTTGTGAAGCTCTTCCTTATCTTTAAGTGTCATCTCATGAGCAACAATTCTTCCAATGACTTCGTAGGCTTGAGATTCTTGTAGTTTGGCATCATTTGGATCAAAGTGCACACGGTGTCATACTTTCCATCCAAAGCTCTGAGAATCTTCTTGATGATGAATCGGTTGGTCATTTCTTCGCTTCCTAAGCCGGCAATCTCATTTGTGATGAGAGCAAGCCTAGAGTACATTTCAGCGACTCCTTCACCTTCCTTCATCTTGAACTTGTCAAGTTGACCTTGAAGAACATCTAGCTTTGATTCCTTCACGGACTCGGTACCTTCGTGCATTTCACCAAAGTATCCCAAATCTCTTTTGCATTCTCAAGACGGCTGATTTTGTTGAACTCCTCGACACAAAGCATTGAAGAGAATGTCACAAGCTTGAGCATTGTTTTGCAACATCCGCAATTCATCCGCTGTAGCTTCACGATCCGGAACTTTTCCTTCCTCAAGAATTCACCTTGCAAGCCAACACAAATAATGCCCCATGCGGCAGGGTTATGTCCAAGAATATGCATTTTCATTTTATGCTTCCAACTAGCAAAGTTTGAACCATCAAAGTAAGGACCTCTCGAAAATTACCCTCACTAGACGCCATACTCTCCTAGGTTGTGAAACCAAGCTTATGGAGTCCAATGCAATGAAACCAATACAATGGAGAACAAAGCTCTGATACCACTTGTAGGATCGAAAGTATGTCTAGAGGGGGGGTGATTAGACTACTTGACAATATAAAAATTCAGCCTTTTGATTAAGACAAGTTTTTGGCAGATTCACGATAATGACCAAGTCAAGTATCACCCACACATGCAATTCTAGAGTATAGGCAGCGGAAAGTAAATTGCACATGTAGTAAAGAGAGGTGGAGAAGAGCAAACGCAATTTGGAGACACGGAGATTTTTCTCGTGGTTCCGATAGGTGGTGCTATCGTCAATCCACGTTGATGGAGACTTCAACCCACGGAGGGTAACGGCCGAGAGTCCACGGAGGGCTCCACCCACGAAGGGTCCACGAAGAAGCAACCTTGTCTATGCCATCATGGCATACGCCCACGGAGGACTAGCCTTACTCGGGGTAGATCTTCACGAAGTAGGCGATCTCCTTGCCCTTACAAACTTCTTGGTTCAACTCCACATCTCGACGGAGGCTCCCAAGCGACACCTAACCAATCTAGGAGGCACCACCTCCAAAAGGTAATAGATGGTGTTCATGATGATGAACTCCTTGCTCTTGTGCTTCAAATGATAATCTCCCCAACACTCAACTCTCCTCACTGATTTGGCTGTGGTGGAAGAAAGGATTGAGTGGAAAGCAACTTGGGAAGGCTAGAGATCAAGTTTCATATGGTGGGAGTGGAGCAACTTGATCTCAACACAAGGGTAGGTAGTTTTCTTCTCAGAAATGTAAGGTAGGAGTGGTAGTTCTTTTTGATGGCTCTCTCCACTAATGAAGAGGAGGTGGAGGGTATTTATAGCCTCCACACAAAATCCAACTGCTATACACATTTGACCAATCTCGGTCAGACCGAAGTTGACAACTCGGTGAGACCGAAAGTTCAAATCTTGTGAACGTTGGGATTTTCGGTGGGACCGAAAATACAATCTCGGTGAGTCCGATTCTTCCAAAGACTAGGGTTTGCCAATCTCGGTGGGACCGACTTTATCATCTCGGTGACACCGATTTGATGACTGAAGGTTACAGAAGCTTGGCAACACTAGTTTCGGTGAGACCGAGTTTGGAATCGGAAAATCCGAAATATCTAGGGTTTGGCTTTGTGGCTGAGGTGGTTCATCTCGGTGTGACTGAGTTTAGGAAATCGGTGGGACCGAGATTACTTATGAGTGTATGTTGGAATGAAAGATTGCTGATGGTTTGGGAGATGTATCACTAAGCACTTTGAGCAACCAGATCATTAACATAACCTCATCCCCTTTTAATAGTATTGGCTTTCCTATAGACTCAATGTGATCTTGGATCACTAAACCAAAAATTGGAGTCTTGAGCTTTTGCCAATGCTTGCCTTAGCATTTTGAGGGGTCCACTTCTTCAGTCATTGCCATACCCATATCACTGAACTTTCTGAAATGATTCTCAAGAAAATATTAGTTCAATGATATATATGTTGTTATTAATTACCAAAACCACCCGGGGATTAGTTGCACTTTCACAAACCTTAAGATTCCATACCATTATTTTCTCTTCTTTCTTCTCAAAAAGAAGATTCCTCCGCCCACAAGTTCACCGGGGGGGGGGGAGAAGATAAAGGAGTGGACCAGGCCTCGTCCGAAGGAGTCTAGCCTTGCTGGGACGCAGACGACAGAGAAGCTAAGTTGCCAAAGTTTGAGCTTAGTCAATTTTAAATTTTTAAGTTATATTCCTTGAAGAAAAGCGTGAGAGCCGTCACCACATCCTTGAAGAAAAGCGTGAGCTTGGCGCTGGGCTGGAGATTTCCCTCCGTGGGGTACCCGAAGCCCGCCAAGTCCAGCCCCGCCAGCTCCTCGTCGATGAGCGCGGCGATGTTGATGAGGCCCTCCGTCCAGAGCTCCACCGTGGTCTTGAAGGTGTTCTGGGTCTCGGCGGCCCTCGTCAACAGCTCCTCGTTGCCCTTGAGCTCCTCCCTCAAGTCATCCTCTCGCTTCTTGGCGGCGTCCAGTGTCCCCGCCAAGGTGGACAGCTTCAGCTCCAGATCAGCACTCGAGTCCTTGGCGGCGTTCAGCTCCTTGATCTTCTCGGCGAGCTGGACCTGCAGATCGCCATGGGCGCGTGCGTCCTTCTCACGTTCGCGCTGGAGTGAGGCAAGCTCTTCGTTCTTCCTTGTCATATCCGCCTCCAGCTGCGTCACCCTCTCCTCTAAATCCCTCTTGGCGGCCTCGGCGGCCGCGGCTGCATCCTTCGCCTCCTTCAGTGCCCCGCCAAGTGATTGCTCCCGGACGTCGAGCTCCTCCTCGTGGCTGTCGAAGTTCACCTTCTTCTGTATCAGCTCACCATCCCGCTTGGACAGCTCCTCGGCGGCGAGCCTCTGTTGCTCTTCGGCTTCAGCCTTCTCCAGGATGAACGCCTTCTTTGCCTCGTCGAGCTGCGCCCTCTCCTCAGCAATGGACCGGAGGGCCTCCTGGTTGCGGCTCTTGAGCTCCTCCGCATGTTTCTCTATGTCAACTCCCGCCTGCGCAACAAGCGCTTCCCGGGACTCGAGCTTCGCTTGCCGGGCGCGGTAGAGCGACACCAGCTTTCGGAGCAACTGCTCCTCCTCGGACTCGCCGCCGCTGCCGCTTGGCTTGTCGACCACCGCCAGCCCAGCGGAGGCGAGTACCTCCCCATCAAACTCCTCTCCTTCGACCGGTGCCCTGGAGCTCGACGCCCAGGGAAGCTTGATATACACGCCCCACCAGCTTTCAAGTAAGCGCTTGGCTGGGGCTCCTCAGAGCCCGGCGCCACGTCAGCGGCGGAGGGGTCGGCGGTCGGTGCAGCGCCTCGCGCTCCTGCGTCCTCCGGGTCGTCAGTACGGTCGCCGGACCCCTCGCCAGCTACTGCGCCGGCAGCCTTGGCGGCTTCATCGTCGGCGGGCTCATCAGCGCCGGCCTCCTCCTCCTCAGCGGCGGCGTCCCCGGTGTTGCCGCATGCGCCCTCCTCGCCGGTGGCCTCAGTTTCCATCGGGTCCCCAAGAGGAGGATCTGAGGACAGGAAGAGGAAGGAAAAGTTAAGCAGATATCCAAAAGGAAGAGAAAGAAGATCAGCAAAACCCAAGGGGAAGTTTCCGACAAGGAGGGTCACCTGTGCTGGGCTCTGTGACTGTGGGCTCCACCACTGGGGGCTCACCGGTTCCGCCCCTTGCCGGAGATCCCTTCCTTGCCGGGGAGTGCTCCCATATCGGGGAATCGGCCCTTGGTGGCGTAGTCGAAGCCGACGACACCTCCGGGTCGGCCTCCGGTGGCTCCTGGTGGGTTTGTTCTGCTCCTATACAAATGAGCCAATAATCAAGATGTCAGCAAAAGAAGAAGCACCCATGCGCGCCCCTCAACGGGAAGTGAACCAAAACACTTACGCTGGGGGCTGTGCTGGGGGCTGCCGCGAGGAGAAGGGATCGGGTCCGTCAAGGTGGTCTCGGACGTATCTTCCGTCATCACGGCAGGATCGTCCCCGATGTCGACCACGGGGATCTTGGCCCTCTTCGCCGCCCTCTCAGCCAAAGTCCTGAAAGGGAACAGTTCCATTTCCTCTGCTTATAAACAGGGGATGCGAACGTTATGCATTTCCTGGAATTAAGTATTGACCGCGTTCTCTCCCACGGCGCCGCAATCGACGCGTGCCGTTGCGAGGGGACGCGGTGGGTTCGGAGTCCGATTTTGTGTGGCTCCAGGCCGTGCGTGCCCGTGCACTGTTTTGGGCCTGGCCCAACAGCGCTCGGCACCGCGTATGGCCCAGGCCCGGGGGCTCCTGTCGGTGTACTAAAAGTAGGGGTACCTTAGTACCCCGAACTTGTGCACGGGCAGTTGCAGCACCCCGCGGCAAGGCTCGCCGGGCACCCGCCAAGACCCTCCGTCATTTCCACTTACTGCCATTCAAGAACAAAGAATCAACCAAGTAGACAAAGCCCCGGCAAGAGGAGCTTGCCGGGAAGAACAAGGCCCCGGCAAGAGGAGCTTGCAGGGAAGGCCAACCAAGGCGCTTGCCGCGGCAAGGCTGCCACCCTGCGCCCGAGCTCCAGCGCATCCAACGACGTGTCACCCCAGGGCCATCCCAGGAGCACGTGGCGAGGCGCTGTGCAGCCATGCGGTGCGAGGTGGCAAGCGGAGCTGACAAGGAGGCCATCGTGGCGATCGGTGGCGCACCTAACGGTCGTTTCCTTGCACTGTTGGGGCGACCGGACGGGCATTAAATGCCCTTGTCCCCTGCCGTCAGAGTTAGGTAGGGGACACTGTTAGACACTGTTGTACCAACCTGCGTTTTTACCCTTCTACCCCTCCTTCTACACTGCCACCTGTCGGTGACCCCCTTAAACTATAAAAGGGAGGCCCATGCGCACGTAGAAAGGGTTCGGAACTTTTCCACACTAGGGTTGCGCAGTTCATAGATTGGACACCGCGGCATATACACACTCTCAAGCAAAGAGCAAATACAAACACAAGGCAGCAATAGGAGTATTATCTCTCCGGAGAGCTCCGAAGCTGGGTAAAAATCCCCCGCGTGTGTGACCTCGATCTGCTCTTCGCGCGACCCTCACCCCCCTGCCGGACCAGAAGGGGCCCCCTGCCCCATAGGTGCTCGTTCCCCCGCGACACCAAACTTTAAGAAACGACAGCTTAGGTTTGTTGCCAAACCACAGTTCATACGGTGTTGTCTCAACGGATTTTGACGGTGCCCTGTTTAAAGTGAATGCAGTTGTCTCTAATGCATAACCCCAAAACGATAGTGGTAAATTGGAGACATCATAGATCGCAGCATACTAATAAAGTGCGTCTACGACGTTCGGACACACCATTACGCTGTGGTGTTCCAGGTGGCGTGAGCTGTGAAACTATTCCACATTGTTTTAAATGAAGGCCAAACTCGTAACTCAAATATTCACCTCCACGATCAGATCGTAGAAACTTTATTTTCTTATTACGATGATTCTCCACTTCACTATGAAATTCTTTGAACTCTTAAAATGTTTCAGACTTGTGTTTCATTAAGTAAATATACCCATATCTACTTAAATCATCTGTGAAGGTCAGAAATTAAGGATACCCGCCACGAGCCTCAACACTCATCGGACTGCATACATCGGTGTATTATTTCCAATAAGTCGTTAGCTCGTTCCATTGTTCCGGAGAGCGGAGTTTTAGTCGTCTTGCCCATAAGGCACGGTTCGCAAGTATCAAATGATTCATAATCAAGTGATTCCAAAAGTCCATCTTTATGGAGTTCCTTCATGCGCTTTACACCGATATGACCCAAACGGCAGTGCCGCAAATAAGTTGCACTATCATTATCAACTTTGCATCTTTTGGCATCAATATTATGAATATGTGTATCATCACGATCAAGGTTCAACAGAAATAAACCACTCTTCAAGGGTGCATGACCATAAAATATATTACTCATATAAATTGAGCAACCATTATTCTCTGATTTAAATGAATAACCATCTTGCACTAAAAAAGATCCAGACATATTGTTCATGCTCAACGCTGGCACCAAATAACAATTATTCAGGTCTAAAACTAATCCCAAAGGTAGATGTGGAGGTAGCGTGCCGACGGTGATCACATCGACCTTGGGACCATTCCCAACTTGCATCGTCACCTCGTCCATAGCCAATCTTCATTTGATCCATAGTCCCTGCTTCGAGCTACAAATATGAGCAACCGAACTAGTATCAAATACCCAGGCACTACTACGAGAATTAGTAAGGTACACATCAATAACATGTATATCAAATATACCTTTGTTCACTTTGCCATCCTTCTTATCCGCCAAATACTTGGGGCAGTTCCGCTTGCAGTTGAAAGATCGTGGATGTCGCCTAGAGGGGGGTGAATAGGCGTTCTAAAATAATTACGGTAGAGGCTTGAACAAATGCGAAATAAACCTAGTGGTTAATTTGTCAAGCACAAAACCTACAACAACTAGGCTCACCTATGTGCACCAACAACTTATGCTAAGCAAGATAAGCAACTATGTGATAGCAAGATATATGACAAAGAACAATATGGCTATCACAAAGTAAAGTGCATAAGTAAAGGGCTCGGGTAAGAGATAACCGAGGCACGCGGAGACGACAATGTATCCCGAAGTTCACACCCTTGCGGATGCTAATCTCCGTTTGGAGCGGTGTGGAGACACAATGCTCCCCAAGAAGCCACTAGGGCCACCGTAATCTCCTCACGCCAAGACAATGCAAGATGCCGTGATTCCACTAAGGACCCTTGAGGCGGTCACCGAACCCGCACAAATGGCGACCCTTGGGGGCGGTCACCGAACCCGTACACTTTGGCAACCCTTGGGGGCGGTCACCGGTACCCTTCAAATTGCTCGGGGCAATCTCCACAACCTAATTGGAGACCCCGACGCTTGCCCAGAGCTTTACACCACAATGATTGAGCTCCGAACACCACCAACCATCTAGGGCACCCAAGCACCCAAGAGGAACAAGCTCAAGGGCACCAAGCACCCAAGAGTAATAAGCTTCTCAAACTTCACTTCCACGTATCACCGTGGAGAACTCAAACCGATGCACCAAATGCAATGGCAAGGGCACACGGAGTTCCCAAGTCCTTATCTCCCAAATCCCACCAAAGCAACTAATGCTAGGGAGGAAAATGAGAGGAAGAACAAAAGAAGAACACGAAGAACTCCAAGATCTAGATCCAAAGGGTTCCCCTCACAAAGAGGAGAAAGTGATTGGTGGGAATGTGGATCTAGATCTCTCTCTTTTCCTCAAAACTAGCAAGAATCCATGGAGGGATTGAGAGTTAGCAAGCTCAAGAAGGTCAACAATGGGGAAGAACACGAGCTCAAAGGATAAGGTTCAATGGGGAAGAAGACCCCCTTTTATAGGTGGGGAAAAATCCAACCGTTATGCTCACAGCCCGCACCAAGCGGTAGTACTGCTTGACATCACGGTACTACCGCTAGGGGTAGCGGTACTACTGCTAAGGGTAGCGGTACTACTGCTTGTGAGCGGTACTAAAAAATTACATCCGTGCCTACCACCGCTGGACTTGTGACGAGTTTTTGGTCCCGAGCGGAAGTAGTCACGGAAGTAGCCGCGGTAGTACTGCTCCAAGCGGTAGTACCGCTCCCAGGAGCGGTAGTACTGCTCCCAAGGGCGGTAGTAAAAAATTACTTCCGCTCGTACCCGCGGTAGTACCGCTGCAGCCTTTTCAGAACACCAAAACTACCACAACTTCTGCATTCGGACTCCGAATTCGACGAAACCAAGTTTGTTGGAAAGCTAGCGACAAGGGCTAACACAATATTGATATAAATACCAATAATAAGCAAATGAGAAAAGGCCCAAAAGAAAATGGTGAGAACCCTTCCTCGGATAAGACCGGTAAAACCTCCAACACCGAAAACATCATAGAAGACGATGCAAACTCCGCTGATGAACTCAAGCTTGTCATCAAGATGACCATAAGCTCTAAGACTCACAAAGAGAACCAAACAAGAACCAAGAAACATGATGCAAGGATGCAATGGTTTGAGCTCTCAAGAACGATACGATCAAGCTACTCACTTGAGAGCCCCCCTTGATAGTACGGCTATCGATCCTATAACCCGGTCTCCCAACTACCACCATGAGACCGGTAAAATAGAAAACCTATCAAGGGCAAACCTTTGCCTTGCACATGATCCACTTGAGCTAGATGATGACGGTCTTGTCCTCCGCAAGATGGACCACCTTTCTTGATTGCGTTGGGTCGATGGAGACTAGATGATTGCTCCCCCATACTCCACTATGGGTGAGCCACTCTTCGGCACATCTTCACAAGTCCATTGACCCCACAATGGATGGCAAGCTTCAAGCACTTGATCTCTTCGTGATGTTACACTTGAACTTGCACATGACAATCTTGATGACGATCACTACTTGATGTCATCCTTTCCATGGGTTGTATGATATCTTCCTCTTGACGCAAGCCCATGGACATGTACCTTACCCCACATAGAACTCTCACATAGACCATGGGTTAGTACACAAAGTGCAATGGACAATGCTTACCATACCATGGGATCACTTGATCCCTCTCGGTACATCTTTTACGCTTTGTGAGTTGATCAACTTGATTCACTCTTGACTTAGTCTTGATCAACCTTGAATCTTTCCAACTCTCTTAGTTTGGACGATGTCTTGAAGGTAAACATGAATGATCACACAATCTTCTTCTTCAAGACATGCTTGCAATAAGCTCAACACTCACATGACCAATCTTTGGATAATTCCTTAATAGCACCGAGGTCATCACAAACTCTCCTTGAAACCAACAAATGGACTCCAAGAAAAGCCTATGGACAAACCCTTCAAATATAACTCAAGGCAACCATTAGTCCATAGAGATTGTCATCAATTGCCAAAACCAAACATGGGGCACCGCATGTTCTTTCAATCTCCCCATTTTGGTAATTGATGACAATCACTTTCAAGAGAGTTTATACAAGGAATTATGCATCACCATGCAATGCAACAACCAAAGATGCATGAGAATGAGATGCAAAAGCTTAGGAACCAAAACCAAAGCAAGGAGAAAACTCAGAAGACTTCTCCACAAAACTCTCCGAAACTCCTCCCCCATTGGCATCGATTGCCAAAATGGGTGAAAAGCTTAGAAGGCCAAAATAAATGGTGTTCCTCCATAAATTGTGTATCTCTCAAAAAGAGAGTGGAATGCAATACACATATCCAAAGGTAAATACTTGGAGGAAAACAAACTATATTGAGGCCCAAAGATTTCAAAGGAAAGATATGCCACAAAGACATACCAAGGAGAGACACAAGCAATCAGAAGATACCAATTGAAGCAAGCAATCAACGGGTATCAATTGAACCAACTAGACCAATGATCCTACATGCCACATGAATAAAGATATTATGATAAGTGCAAAGGAGTGTTCTAAAGAAACTAGAGAAGCTCCCCATGATTTGTGCATACATTAGAATTTTTGTATTTGAATACAAAGTGCACAAAATAGGATCATAGCTCCCCCAAAATCAATAGAAACTTACAACAAGTGCAAGTGAGCATATAGGAAACAAAGCCTAGTAGTTGCAACAAACACATGGTTGAGCAACAAGTAAAAGAGGCAACTTAAGAATGGGCTCAACCAAAATGATGTGTGTGAGTCAAGGCAATGCACTTGAGAAGACTAATGTACAGATGAGCATTAAGCATCAATAAAGTCCTGAAAGAATGAGGCACACGATGCAAGGCCTATCATTCCCACGCACAACTAGCAAATGGGTTCACAAGCTTACTAATACGCAAAAGAGAACCTATGCTTGTGACAACCCGTGGTGAAGATAGAAGATGAAAGCCTCATCAAGACGAGGGATACCAATTAAGATGGCAAAAGCCTCGTAGAGATAAGCATGAAGAAAAAAAATCTTCACCACACATGAGTGCAACAAGATGCAACGATAGAGAACACGCACTCAAGGCAAAAGCTTTCACGGAGCCACCAAAGAAATAACAAAGGAAGACAAGGTGGACGTGAAAGAAAGGATATCAACCAGAGATGTCATTTCTCTCAAGTGTATAAGGTTCTAGGTAGACGAAATCATGATGATATATATCTACAAAGAAGGATGTACACCCGAAATAGTTACAACATGAAGGAACAAGATATCCACAAGGAAGTCATAAATATACCAATAAGATATTTGCTTGAAAGCATAGCGCTTGGCTAGATATGGTCTTATGGTATATAAATGAATTCCTACCGCACGAATATCAAAGACATCACAACTAGCAGTATGAGATTATCGTTGAGATGCTTTGAGAAAGGAAACAAGTATCACAAGAAAGAAATGAATATCATGCCAAGATACAACCTACACAAGGTTGAATACAAGAAGGGAAAGCATGAATAGATACTTGTTACCGAGATATCATTGGAAGGATGTAGTAGATACCAATTGAAGGTAGATAGTAGTTCATTGATCATCCTAGCTTGACTCCAATATGCACATGGTGACAACACCTTCCTTGTGAGTGAGCCAAGCATCCAATGCATCTCCAAATGTTCCTAGAAGAACAACACAAACTAAACGGTACCCAAACTCATCGGGACCAAATAGTTAGAAACACCAATACATAGGACAAACTCCACAAAAATATGTGCATATAGATATGAATATGAATTTCATGCACATCTCATCCAAATTGAGACTAGGTGGAGTTTTCCCTATATATTGAGTCAAAGAAAGAAAGCATGCCAAATGAAATACATGAAGTAAACATGCATGCTCAAGACTTACAAAACCCGAAACCAAAAGACAAAGAAATGCCAAGTGAAAAGGATACCAAATGGAGAAATCATCACTTGGAAGATATCATTAAAGATACATCAAGGAATGAGATATCCATTGATACACACTAAACTAAAGATGTCGAACTCCCAAAGAGAGGATGGTTCCAAACAAACCAAGCTCTCAGCAAAGTTTCATGATGGCACAAAGTACCAAAAAGAAATGGCTTGCCTTCCACCAAAACACACTTGATAAGGATCACAAGAAGAGTGTTCTGGAGAAAATAGAATAGCTCCCCCACGAGTTGTGCATTATATAGGATTTGTATTTGAATACAAAATGCACAAGGTGGGATCACCGCTTTCACTATATCTAGAAAACACTAGACAAGAACAAGAAATAAACAAGATCCACAAGTGGTATGGAAGACAACGAGAGTTGACACAATCCTTGGCAAGAGAAAAGGCAAGTAAAACAAAAGCCAATGTAAAGATGATCAATAAATTCTACCACACATAAATGACTACCAATTGTCAAAAGACAAGAAGTAGATGGAAATAATTCCTGGTGGTAGATAGCAAGGATATCCAACATCATCTTCACACCACACACAAGCAAATTGCAACTTGTAGATCTAACATGCCACCTAGGAACAAGATAATCTACAATATCAACACTAGGTGACAACATCTCAAATGTACACATTTTCTAGGCTAGTAATATACATAGCATATTACTCCCCCATAATGTGATACCAATGAAGAAAACTTAACAAGAGGCAATAAGAGGATCCAACACGAGATAATCAATGGAATTTTTAGAATTTGAATTTCTCATTAGAGATATACCACCTAGCGACTAGATAATCTTGAAATATCAATACTAGATGGTATTACTCATGTGCACACATTTATAGGATTTTGAGGTGCACAAAGCACACCACTCCCCCATAATAGATATTCCATTAATCTCTCACAAGAGCCAACTAAGAAATAAACAAGATGCACTAAGGCTCAACGAACGACACACAAGTACATGATGTGCAAACCAACATACACAAAGGCCATTTAGAGACACATCATATACAAACACATGCAAGGCACAAAACCAAAACATGCAAAGAGGCAAGTAACTTTCAATGTAAACAATTTAAGTACAAGTTACCGCAAGGAGGCACATTGGATATAAGATAGAAACTTGATAATCCAATTGACTTGGCTTGAGACAAAGAGAATGATGAAGTCCCCTTAATTCTTCATAACGTAGCCAAGTCTCCAATTCCCTCCAATAACACCTATTGATCAAGTTTGAGCTAGTTGGTCCCCAACCAAGTTGGGTCCTAAGAGATTAGTAACAATAGGCTTGGCTACCCAAATGGTTCTTTGCTTCAAACCACTTTGAGTACCAACAAACTTGGCAACCACATTGCCAACCTTATCCTTCCCAAGAGAATAGACATCATCAATAATAATTGGGTTGGATAAGTTACCACTAGTGCATGAAGAAGTGAGGTGACCTTTCTCACGGCATAGGTAGCAACGTCTACTCTTCACTTTCTTCTCACTTGATTTCTCAA